>APFE031297721.1:21168-35720 GCA_000404065.3 Pinus taeda
AAATCTTGTCCATTGGACCAAGTGATCTTCTTTTTAATGCTTGTTCCCCACTAGAAGTAGAACTCTCAAATGGAAATTTGGTGGTCCCTTTCCTCAAAAATGGAAGGGGGTCTTCATTATTGGGTTTTTTTGATTTTGAAGCCATGCCACATGTTCCATACCAACATTGGCCTCCTTTTCCAATTCTTTTCTCTTTTGAGAAGTAATAACTCTACAAGATCCAATCCCACAACCAGGTATAGCCAACAAATGTGATTTCACACGGTAATATGTGCTTTTGAAAGAAATGTTACAAAAGTTGCATTTCCATTGCACATTCCCTCCTCCCTTTCCCTTGTTGTTTGGCCCATCCTCTCTTGTGACATATTTCCATAATGGATATTTATCATTGTCTTTAAGTCCTCTTCCCTCAACATTACTTGCAGCAGACTCTGATGATATTGGGGGGGGAAGGGCATCTCTACCCATGACATTCTTGCCCTTCCTTTGTCCCCTAACTGCTGCCCCTGCCTTTGATTGAGCCATGAACACTGTTACGGACCACGGGGTTACCTCAACGACAAGTGGACAACCTGTAAAAAAAATGAACAAACTGCTGTCAAAAATTAATAAATGCAAATAAATTAAAAAATGAACAATGTCAATGATCAATTGAGATCTCTTTGTTGTATGCCTATGAGTCATGAGTTCTCTGTTAGCCATGGTTTAGAAAATCTAACAATTATTGGATCTAATCAAGATAGGATTCGAAACCGTTTTTGATAAAGTTGAAAATTCTTATGTAACTATGAAATAATAAAAAGTGACTGTATGAGTCTATTATACAGTTTTTTAGTACTGTTCCCTTGACTAAACCTTTTTCGGATTTCTGATAAGAAATTCAGTTTTCCAATTTCAGTCCAGATTTTCTTTTAACTTGTAAGTCCCCCTATTTTCAGCTCAGATTTTAGTTACAACCTACATGTTTCTTTTTTGGTTATAGCAGCAATTTTACAGTCAGTTTATTAGCAGTTTTCGTGTTATGTTCATAGCAGTGGTATGATTATCAGAACAACTTTCTAAGCCTTGTAGTAGGACATCTGCAATAGCTTCATTCTCTTTCGTTCATGATGAGGGAAGTTGGAAATCAGAAATGCATTATTTATGGAAGAAGCTACCAGACCTCCCATGAATGGGCTAATGGAGGCCATGCACAGAACCCTAAACACTTCGATTTATCAAGTGAAAACCAAGAACTTCTATAATTTCTCAAACCCCAAAGATTTTACACTGCCTTCCCAAGCATTATCATAAGAAGACGGGAAAACACCATCAAATAGCAATATAATATGAACTTGAGAAAGCTTATCCCAATCGTGGAGATCTGTTAGCTGACATAATTGATAATTGCCACTGTCCACCCACCCTTCCGTAAAGAACTATAGCGTGAATATAGGCTTATCTACGGAATGACTGTTATGGTATCAGATACCTTCAAATAGTTACCTCTGTCTCCTTTTTACATGATTTATCATCCCTTGGGCACCATGAAAAACTATCATTATCGGCGTGGTGATAGCGTGGTGATAGCACGGAAAAACATATGGCAACTGGTTTAGAGAAAATTTTCGGACGAGAAGACCTGTGGACAGAGTGGAGTGCCTGTCTGTGAACACTGAACATATATCGCTCCTCAATGCTCATAATGTTTTCTGCGAGGAGGGTTCGATTCCTTCTGGGGCTATAGGTTCTGTTGTGGCACCTTGGAACAGCTTGATGCCAGTTAAAATGCGAGGGCGTCTCTCAGAGTCTCAACACATATTACACACATAGATTTGCTCTCACACTTGCCATCGAAAAGCATATGGAGGTATACCCGATGGTGATAGGCTATAGCGTTTTCAGTTTTAAGTTAACCCGATGGAGGTATTTTGAGAAAGACTACATTTGAGGGTAAGAACTTACAACTTACAGTGGATAGGAACCAGCGTAACTATTACAAGTTGTGAACCAGCGTAACTATTTAAGTTTTAACTGACGCGGGAAGGAACTTACCTGGCAGGCACCGACGACACTGCTGGACAGTCTGCTCTCCTCTCAGCTGCTCTCCTCTCAGCGCTCCGCTTGCTCAATGCTCACACAGTCACACTGCTCACACTGCTCACTCAATGTGCATACCCTGCTCAAACACCCGCCTTTTATTAACCCGCAAACAGAAAAATCGTGACACGATTCGCCCAAAAACCAGGACTCGTTTCCAAAACAGGGACACGATTCGCCTTTTTTCGGGACACCTTCCGACACGACGTGGGGGATTATGACACGACGTGTCATCAAAAACGGATTCGAATCCCGACCGAATCGTGTCGGATTCGACCGATTCGGGATTCGTCCCTCCTTTTCTGCGAATCCGGTTTCATAGTTTTACACTGTGTAGAGATTGTCCCCACCTTTCAAGCCCTTGATTTTGCAACAATAAGCAATTAAGGCATGTTAAAATTGGCAACTAGGGCCAAATTCCACCTTAGGACAGCTCATATGATGGAGATGATTATTGCATTGCATTCCTCTTTTCGAGAGGTCCAATTTTGATATAAATATTATCTCATTCTGACAAGCAGAAATGGAATTACTTCAACAAACATTAAAATAAATATTGCTGCAGATATCACACCGTAATACAGAAACAAAAATATGCACACATTGACACAATTATTTTGGACTAATGTCCCCAGAAAAACCCAATGTGGGAAAACCGGTGTAGCAAGAGAGGATTTTATTATTCAGCAATTTTCTTGTACAATAGGGTGCCAAACTGGCTTACCCACAGATAGACAAAACTTCCAGCACTTTCCTGAACCCAGCATATGCCCTCCTGACCTCTGCTACAGCCTAAAACCTTCTGCGTCAACCTGAAACCCTCTGCGTCAGCCTACTGAGGCTCTGCACAACCTCTCCGGGCTTCTGCGTCACTCCTACAGCCTCTACGTGGATGACGTAGGCCCTTCTGGCTCTGCGCAATCTCTACTGCCTCTGCGTGGCTTCCTCTGGCTCTGCATCTGCCTCTTCTGCACTGATCTCCCGTCTCTCTGTTCCGTACTTACTGCCTCCTAATTGCTCTCTAGACCACTGGTTCAATTTCTCAACAAACCCCGCTCCAGAAATTGAACTGACTGGTCTCCCTGAGTGTGTTCTCCAAGTGCCCCTCAAGCCTCCTCTTATACTTTTCCTATTAACATCTCCACGGCCGAGATTAAGTCCCTAATCAACAGCTAAGATTAGATCTGGCTCGATCCATGTCTTTTGGACCATTCTAACACAGATTCATATTAATACACATTAATATTTTATTTTCCCTAAGTTTAGACTTAGGGACTCCATTAAAAATATTAATTATTTTAATATCTCCTGATCTGTTTAGAATCTGCCCAAACCCTTTCTAGGTATTGGAGATCTTATGTGCCCCAAACTCTCCACCAAATTTCATGGCTAGAGCACATCCGATGCTACCCTAAATCAACACTCCCTCTTAACGAGGACTGTGCTCTAGCAATACTCACTGAGTATTACTCTGATCATCCGACATCGGTACCTGTGTTGATGCTAGACCTTCCTACCCAACATCCTCTACATCGCTGCCTCCTGTACTGCTCCCCATGACTCTGCTACTGCCACTGCTGCATCTGTACGACAACTCCCTCTCCATCCGTGCTGCTGCTGGTCCTTTCTCCAACACTACATCCGCACTACAACTCCTTCTGCATCGGTGCTACTGTTGGTCCTTTCTCTCAACATTGCATCTGCACTGCAACTCCCTCTTCATTTGTGCTGCTAACACCCTACTTCTGAAAGGGGTTCTTTACCATCCCCATCTTTTCCCTGAAGTAGTCAAATTTTGACTTTCCAAGGGCCTTGGTGAGGATATCTGCCACTTGTTCCCCTGTAGGAGTGTAGCTCAATATGCTTCAACCTATCATGGAATACTGGATTCTCAGAGAGTTTGATGCAACTCTGATTATCACACATGATCCTGGTCGCCTCCATATTTCTTCTGAATAGGTTTACCAGCAATTTTCTAAGCCATATGGCCTCACACGAAGTTTTGCTTGCTGCCATATATTTTGCCTCAAACGAGCTCAGAGCCACGGACCTCTGTTTCCTACTGCACCAGGAAGTCATTCCTGATCCAATGTTGAAACAATACCCAGAGGTACTTTTCCGATCCACTAAACATCCTGCCCAATCTGCATCAGTAAATCCACTCAACTTGATATCCGTCCCCTTGTTGTACAAGAGCCCATAATCAACTGTTCCTTATAAATACCTGAGAACATGCTTGGCTGCTGCCCAATGAGCCCTCTTTGGTTTCACCATGAACTGACTGAGGGTGTTGTCAATCCCCTCCTTTTGAGCATACCCCTTAGCCACAAACCTAGCCTTTATTTTTTCAATACTGTCGTCCGCAGCATATTTGATCTTGTAGATCCATCTTGAACCTACCACAGATCTTTCTTGAGGCCTTGACAACACCTCCCAGACATCGTTTACCATTATGGAGTTATACTCCACCATCGCATCTAGCCAGACCTGATGCTGAGCTGCCTCCTTGAAGCTGACAGACTCTCCATCCTAAGCTACTAACGCTTGATACTTGTCTGGCTATTTTCACTCCCTTTTACTGTTCCTTGGCTCTCCGACGAAGTTCTCTGCATCACGCAGAATCTGACGAAGTTCCCTGTTGGTTCTTCCTCTACCAATAAGTTTTTTTGTTCGCTCCTCTTCCTCATCCTGAGAATCTTCCTGTCCTAAGGAAGGATTCTTCACTTATGTTGGTTGAAGAGGCATGACCAACGGATCCTCTTTCGACTACTCCTTGGAAGGAATTTCGCGAGATCTTCTGAAGCCTCTGTCCTCCATGAACTTTACATCTCGTCATACTACTACCTTCCTACTCCCTGGAAGATAGATCCTGTATGCCTTAGCGTTCTTGCTATATCCTGTCAGATACCCCTTTTCTGCAATCTGATCTAGCTTCTTCCTCTTTTCTTTGAGTGTGCGACAATATGCCAAACTCCCAAATATCCTGAAATGACTGACTTCAGGTGTCTTTCCAGTGAAGAATTTCTCTAGAGTAATCTTGCTCAATGCCCGATGAGGAGTCTTGTTCTGAACATAGACAGCTATGTTGCATGCTTCTGCCCACAGGAATTTTGGCATGTCCTAATCATACAGCATGGCCCTAGCTGCCTCTACAATAGCCCTGTTTTTCCTTTCTGCCACCCCATTCTGCTCTGGATTGTAGGGAGTTGTCCACTGTCTTCTGATGCCCTCCTTGGCGCAATAATCGGTGAAGTCCTTATCGACATACTCTCCACCATTATCTGAGCGCAAGACTTTTATTTTCCTACCTGTTAGATTCTCCACTAGAGCCTTGAATTCCTTGAATCGACAGAAAACCTCATCCTTGGTTTTCAGAAAATAGATCCAAGTTTTCCTCGAGTGGTCATCAATGAAGGTAAGGAAATACTCGGCACCACTGAGAGCTTTGACAGCCATAGGTCCGCAGATATCTGAGTGTATCAATCCTAGTACACCCTTGGCCCTGTGCCTGCTCCTAGGAAATGTCGCCTTGGCATACTTTCCTAGAGCGCATCCCCTGCATACATCATCTTGTTCCATACTCAGATCCGGAACTCTTGTTACAGTGCTCCTAAGAATTCTCAAAGCTCCATGGTGCAAGTGACCCATCCTTCTGTGCCATAGTTCGTTCAAGTCTTTGTCCCCATGACTGCCTATTAGTGCCATTGGAGATTCTAGTTGTAGTCTATACAACTGATTACTTTTGATCCCGAACTACACTTTCTTTTTCCAACTTGGGTTGATGTATACCTTTTCCTTGATGAAGTAGACGTCATAGCCCTTGCCTTGTAGTTGTGACACAGAAAGTAAGTTCATCCCCAATCATGGTACATGCAGTACATTTGTGGCATGAACTGCTCTCCCAATTCTATCTAAAAAACTATGGTACCCTTTCCTACTGGAGTACACTTTGCCTTGTTCCCCATGGTGATCTGAAAGTTCATCTTCTCTTCTCGATATTCTGAGAAACACTCTATGATTCCCGTCATATGCCACGAGGCTCCACTGTTTATATACCATACTTTTGATGATGCAGCACTAGTCATGCATGCCACTTCTTCTTCCAACCTGGAAGCCAACATAGAGAAGTCGAAATCTCTCTCTCTTGTGAAATCTTCTGAAAATCTACGAGAGTCCCCTGAGGTGGATGCCTCTGCATTGTGGTCTCGACTCATAACTGATTTTCCCTTTGTCTCTGATTACTTGCTCTGATACTATGTGAAAATTCTATCACTGCAGCAACTGATTTACTTATCCTACTTATTTCATCACAAGTTATTCATGAAATTACTTCAACAAACATTAAAATAAACACTGCTGCAGATATCACACTGTAATACAGAGATAAACATATGCACACATTGACACAGTTATTTTGGACTAATGTTCCCAGAAAAACCCAATGTGGGAAAATTGGTGCAGCAAGGGAGGACTTTATTATTCAGCAATTTTCTAGTACAATAGGGTGCCAAACTGGCTTACCCACAAATAGACAAATTTCTAGCAGTTCTTCTGATCCAGCATAGGCCCTACTGACCTCTGCATCAGCCTGAAACCCTCTGCGTCAGCCTACTAAGGCTTTGCGCAGCCTCTCTGGCCTTCTGCGTCACTCCTGCAGCCTCTGCGTGGATGACGCAAGCCCTTCTGGCTCTGCACAGTCTCTGCTGCCTCTGTGTGGCTTCCTCTGGCTCTACACAATCTCTGCTGCCTCTGTGTGGCTTCCTCTGGCTCTGCTTCTACCTCTGCACTGACCTCCTGTCTCTCTGTTCCATACTTGCTGCCTCCTGACTGCTCTCCAGACCATTGGTTCAATTTCTCAGCAAACCCCGCTCCAGAAATTGAACTGACTGGTCTCCCTCATTGTGTTCTCCAAGTGCCCTTCAAGCCTCCTCTTATATTTTTCCTATTGACATCTCAACAACTAAGATTAAGTCCCTAATCAACAGCTAAAATTAGATTTGGCTTGATCCATGTCTTTTGGACCATTCTAACACAGATTTATATCAATACATATTAATATTTTATTTTCCCTAAGTTTAGACTTGGGGACTCCATTAAAAATATCAATTATTTTAATATATCCTGATCTGTTTAGAATTTGCCCAAACCCTTTCTGGGTATTGGAGATCTTATGTGCCCCAATCTCTCCACCAAATTTCATGGCTAGAGCACATCCGATACTACCCTAAATCAACATAAGTATGGAAAAGGGAAAAATGGGACACATTATTTCAATCATGGATTCCCAAGTAGTACCCCTTTCTAAATCGATAGGCCATTAGGGCAGTCCCGCAAGACTAGGATAGAAAATTAAGCCCCCATCTAAGGTGAGGGAACAAGACTACATCTAAGACCCTTCTCTCTTCCAAGTCACCCCACAATTCATGCCAAATTCCCAAAATACAAACAAGCATAAGCACTCATATACAAAATGAATATAGTACCTTTTGACCAGAAGCCCACCTTCCAACATGCAATCTTGACAAATGGGCAACGGGTCATATGATTGATGCAGGTGGGGGAGATATGAATGGCACATCACATTGGCTATAAGGTGGCTCTCAAGGGTTGTTGGCTGGAAGAGATGAATAGGAGAAAAGTTCCTCCTAAGGGTCACCCACTTTTGGTCGGTAACACGGTTCTCTAAAAGGTTTCCCAGAACAATTTCACATATCATAAAGGAGCAATATTTCAAGATAGATTTAGCAATTATATCACGGCAAAATTAGAAACCATACTACATAAATTCAATATGCAAAATATAGAAGATATGTGGTAATCTTACAAAATTTCCGAAGAGAAACACTTCAATCAATCCTAGGAAACCATCTCCAAGAGAAACTCGCACCGCAAAAAATCACATTTTGCCCAAGTAGAAACAAGAAGACTAATTGGCACTCTTTAGAGAGAACAGAGTGAGATAAGAGGGCAAGATGGGAAGTGATAAGTATGCATTACCTTGGACACACTACACCAATCAATTCTTCCCTAGTAGTGCCCTTTGTAAAAACCCCAAGGCCCCAAAGGAGGTCCTCCTGGACTAGAGTCAAAGACTAATCTCCCAGGTGAAGTAGGGGAACAAGAATACAGTCAAGATTGGTCAATTATCTAGTTTTTCCCTGTGATCTATATTAGTATGCTCGTAACATTAAATGAAAGCACATGATTGTAAAAATGATTAAAGTACCTACCGATGGATGACCAACTTTCCTTCAAGAATTAATGCCTGATGGGAGAGAAATCTGACTAGATCAATAGGTGTAGGATCCTAGCATCATGATATGTGCCAATCATATAGGGCAGCTGGCTGGCTGGCTGGCTGTCCAAAAAGGAGAAAAAATTTCTCCTAGGCGTTACCCTCTTTTTGGTGCATAACAAGTAGCAAACAAGATGCCCAAAAGGAATAGATTTCTAGCAAAATGCATAGGATTCTGGGTAGAGCTGAAACTTCAAATAAGAAAGATAAGTCTACTAAGCCAATATGAAGTGGTATGAATTAGGATCAAACTGTTGAGAAATATAGGGTAACGAGATCGGATCTTTATTATATTGATTTCTCTTTTCTTTTGATAGATGCTTGTGATTTCTTAATTAAGCTCTTCTTCTTCTTTATATAGCTATTATTTCTTTGTTCATCAAAAAGCTATCAAAACCATTAAAACAAGGAGACACTAAATGTAGGTACTCAGCTAGGGCAAAACCCCTATGGAGGGGAAAACCCAGTCAAGAACTCTTCCTTCAGTAGATTCAAATCAAGAAGAGATAACCAAGACCATTGACTTTACCCCTCCATCGATCAAACTAACCAAATAGGGTTACAGTGCTTTTTGTTCTGCGATAGTAGCCTTCATCCTCGACCTGCAACATTAGCCTTCGTTCTGCAATGGCAACTTCGACCTGTAACAGTAGGTAACTTCTGTCTGTAGCATACCTCGACCTGCAACTGTAGGTAACTTTGGTCCTGTAACTTAGTTGTAGGTAACTTTGGTCATGTAACTTCATTGCTCTATAATCCATCCGAACATCCTCCAATTGGGATGAGTTTACTTGGGTATTTTTGTTGTTTCTGTCTATAATTGAATCGACATGAATAGTTGATAAGCCGACTTGTAGATAGGGTCAATTTAAGAGCTTTTGAGGCCGACTTGAGTTGTTGATGGAAGGAGGATTCATCATGACCAAAATAAATGATCCCAAGAAGGGTTTACATAATAAATTTGACTTAAAAATTCCTAGAGCACTCAATGTGTGCTTTGACCTACAGACCATTGACCCAAGCATGAAACCCATGCTTTAATAAGTCAAATTAACAATAATAATAATAAATTATTTTAACAAATAGATTACATCATGACTCAAGTACAATTATGAAGACCAACACTAATTACATACTTCAACACAGACAATTAAAGATTAAGCACATTTTGGGCAGTCAAGGAACTACTCTACCAATAACTTGATGCAGAAAACTAGATATCCAGCACCTAGAGGATGCATCACGGATCAGTTTGTTTGCTAAAAGGAATATCAAATAGAGAAAGACCTCATTCTCCAAACAAATTTTTTATGCTCCATGGACATCAATACATTTTCTTCTTTTGTAAACAAGAGAATTGTGCCATTTTTAATAGAGAGTGATCTAAATGTCCAACCATGGTATCACTCTCCAAATTGTGACTCCTATTAGTTAAAACATAGAAAAGTGGAATAAACGGGCAAAGAGGCATATTCACTTCTTGCAAATGTCGCCTCTGAATCTTCTTTTCATTCTAACCATCTTGCTGGGGAAACAGGAACTAATGACAAAAAAATTTAGACACCATTCTTAATAAGTACCTTCTATTTTTCTGTAAACTACTAGAAATAGAGTGGTAAACAATATGCAATTAATCAAATCGTTACAAAACGAGAACGTCACAAAGTTTAGAAGTTATGTAAAGAATGTAATTAACAATTAGACTTGATATAAAAACACCTGATTAAAATGACCCCAAGTATCGCAAAAAATGAGATAGAGACGAGAAATATCCATATCTACAAGAATCACATACCACCCCATTTTTCAGGATCCAGTATCCATGCACAATACTCTTTATTTGGCTTTCCCAAGAATGCTTCATTATAATGCTCAGTATCACTTCTAACTGCTGTGGCAATTACCTATAATTGACAGCTAGATTAGTACAGCTCATGAAGGGACAAGTCATGAAGTCATATGCAATACACAATTAGGTTGCACAAAGACATGACAATCTAACAACAATGTAACTTTGTAGCAACAAAACTGTAGCTTGTTGTACTTTAAAATGTAAAATACACAATGTATTGTAAATAATATTTCTTATTAATAAGATGAATGTAAAAGGATGATTGAATGTTACAAACTTACAATGAGGGCCTGCTTATATACCTAGGCAGGTGCCCTTTGAATGAATGATCATGTCCTTTAGAAACATGCCTCTTCAATAACTAATCATTAATTAACTATAATTATGATTACTATTTATTCATTTATATTTATTTTATTTTATATAAATTATATTCGTAACAAACTTCAATAACAACCCATTCAAATTTAATAGCAAAAATCATTAACCTTTAATAGTCATAACCTACTCGTGAAGATACCTTAAACAAAAGAAATAAATATCACACTCGCTTGGTTGAGCTACTCCATATCGATTCTCCAACAAACTTGTTATAAGTTTGAACAATAATATATAATAAGTATTAACAAAAATTCTGATATCGCTAGAGTTTCATATTTATCTAGGTTAGGTTTTTGAGGCACAAATAGTGTTAAACTTAGCCTGTCTACTTTTAATTTATAAGTTGGAATAGAATGGGGTGAATCACGTGTGACAACTCCCAAGGAATTCATTATATCTAACTGTAAACCTTTACCATGTATCCTTTGATGAGACATCACCTTTTGACTGCGTGACCAATTTATGGGCTTATGATCTCTATGTCAAATTCTACATTAATTGTTGCAAGTCCAAAAAGAGTTCGATGCTTTGAGTTCATTCTGTGATAACCATAGTCTCCAGGTCATCCTTGCAAAGACAAAGATTACAGCTTTCAACATTTCGAAGAAGGGAGCCATCTAATGCTATCCTCACCTTTAAAGTCCACAGGATGTAGAAATGATCACATCCTACACTTCGCTCAGAGAAATATACTCTGGCCATCTTCTAGCCTAATCCCAACCACAAAATCCAGATTGAGTAGAGGATATTCAGTGTTGAAAACTTTGGAGAGATAAAATGCTTCCAGTTTCAACTTCAGCCTGTTGTGCCCACAACAACCCCCCTAAGTTCTGAGCAGAACTTGGGGCCCCACCTTAACTTTTACTGATCTAGATATGCTTCTTTAATTTTATACATTGACATCGATTCCTTATTGCATGGTTGTGTTACATTGTTAAATTAAATAGCCATTTTGGTTAAGCTACTTGCTTTTGACTTTCTTGAGTATTCTTCCTATTTCAGCCTTCATTTCTTCCCTTCATTGAGTTTTTTTACCTAATTTTCTTGTCTATTCAAACTCTCATAGACCTCAATTTCCAAATTGAACCTGATCTTCATATCAGGCCTCCTTTAACTTTGGGCTGCTTTGTCATCTTTCCAATTTAGATATTGGACTGATTTACGAATTGGGTTTTAATTCACCTTTTTTTTGTTTGAGCTTCTAATTCTTCTATTTTGGTTTCATTTTCTTTATTGCCTCAAATCTTCATCGCCCCGATTGGTAAACCATTCCTAATGGCCAAATCAGAGACTTCTTACACTAACTTTAGTGTGAAGGGGTCCCAATTTTGGAATCAGCCCCAATCCCTAAATCGAACCCCTCATACATTTTTTTCTTCCCTTTTGTTCAACTTTGTTCCCTTTTGATTTGATTGGATATATATTCTTTCCTTTGAACTTTTCTTCCTTATTTCAAAAATTGGAACCTTTGGTCTTCCTTTTCACTAAGATACTGTTGGTTTCACCCGATTTGGGAATCAACCCTGATTCCCATGTCAGACCCTACCATTACAATTCATACTATATGGATTGTATGGACTCTTGCCCTTGTTCGATTTGCTTCTTTTGTCACTAAAGAACTTTAACTCTTGCCTAATTCAATGATTGGTCCTAATTTCTCAATTGGCTTCCTTTCTTGCAAGGATCTTCATTTGCACATGCGAAACCGTTTTAAGTATTCAATAGTGAGTAAGCTTTTCATGCACAAAGTTAATCTCACATAGTCCCGATTTTGAAATCAATTCCAATTTCTAAATTGGACCCTCACCAAGCAAACTCATACCCCAATTCCTCGCTAAAACCCCAGTCTTCGAATGGGACCTGCTTTTACTATAATAGTGATAAGGGATCCCAATTTTCTTCATTGGCCCTGATTTACAAACTATTCTCCCATCATGTCAAACTGTTCGCACAAGTAAAAATTTAATAAAGTCAATTTGCCATATCTTAAGTGTGTAAGACATTTGTACTTGTATGCATGCCTTCAAACATGATTTACTGATGCCATATTCCTAAATCATCACTCTTCTAACTTGAGTGACAAACTTCTAAATTTCACTTCGAACATTTAGGGGAATATGACATTGCACGCAAGCCTCATTCTCCAAGTTCAAACCTCTGTTAGGAATTTGCACTCAAGACTGAAGAATGCATCCTGGTTAATACAATATGCAACTCAAATCAAGGTCAATATTCTATAAAAACCCACAAACTTGTTTCATTCAAAAGGTTTAAAGAAAATTTAGTAGTTTTAAACCAATTTAATTGTCTAAGTTAACTTTGTATGCTCTTTTGGTTTTGCTAATGTTTTTGTAGGAACCTGTATCTGACCACCAAGAGAAACAGGAAAAGGAAGAGAAGCCCTTAGGGAAGATTAATTGTAGGTCAATAGCAAGTGATTGTCATACTAGCAGATCCTAAGGAGATAACACCAATCAATGTGGAAAATGTTCAAAGCATAATATAAAAAGTAGAGTGCAAAGCAGAACATATAGCTGGAGGAGAAAAAAGAACACTGGAAAATTATAAAGCCAACTATCAAATTCCTTAATTCATTGAATATGCTTTCAAAGTGCAAAATGAATTGAACATAGTGCAGAGAGAATTCTACAAGAAATCACAACATCTACAGACTCTTGGGTTGGACATAGCAAAAGTCAAGGAAAAATGTCCAAGTATGGGAACTAAAGTATCAACAAGCTGACCTACATTTTGACAAGGTGAAACATTGGTAGGTTGCACGAGCAGAAATTCCCCCTAAAGTTCCTATTCACGGGTTTTACATTAAATGGAGTTTGACCTCGAACAATGGAAGTACAGATCTCATGGGTTCTTCAAGGAATTGCTTAGGAGGTGAAGAGCTCTGCTAAGATATGGCAGCTCATAGAAAAGATAGCAAAGGACTGCCACCTCCCATCTTTTGGACCCAGTAGTAAACTCTTTCCTCGGGCATAAGTGTCAAAAGAGATGGAGGGTTGTATTCCTCTCCCTGAAATTGATGAATTAGCTGCCCACAAGTTCATTGAGGCTCTAGCTAGGCACATAACATTAATTAAGAACATACTGTCAAACATTGAGAAACATGAGAAAAGGATATAAGCCAAAGTATCACATCGTAAAAAGTTGCTCTTCAGCTGCATACCTTTGTTTGCTCAGTTTTTGAGGCATGGATGACCTTTGTGAGAAAGTTTAGAAGGGAAAGACAATAAGCTTCATCCAGTCAGATGGAAGGTCATCTTATAGAGGGAAGTTCAAACAGCCCAAATGGTAAGAGTAACAGCAAAGTGGAATGTCAAAGGGAATAAAATCCCTCCTAGAGGAATAAAACTATCAAGTGATAGAGATAACCAATAGGCAAGCAGGGGGAATGAACAGTCACACATGTCTCAAGTTCATACATTTCCCCCCCTTTCTTCCTTCTATATAAATAAAAAGGATTCAAATTGTAAAGGGCTTTTTGCTTGTGCATCTTGTAGGGTTTTCTATGAAATGTTAATAAATGAGAAGTCACTACTGACCAAGCTTTTTTGGAGACAAACTTAGGTTTTGAAATGTGTGGTTTGTGGTGTTAGTTTTTGTAGCATCGGATGTGCTCTAGCCATGAGATTTTGTGGAGACGCTAGAATACAGGTGAGATCTCCAAAACCCAGAAATCGTTTCTGGAAATTCTGCCTAGAAATGACTTAATTCAATGTTCCACCAAGGTTCTGGGACGAGGGGGCGAGGGAGCGAGGATATGCGGGAGCGGCCTATGCAAAAGCTCCCCACCAATTTTTAGGAAACGTGGGGAGACGTCAGGGTCTTAAAAACTTATAAATATAAAATATTATTTATAAATTGAGTCCACTATGACAATTGGGTTTGAATTGAAAAGCTGCAAAGCATGATCATTGATATGAATATCAT
>APFE031297721.1:50634-69866 GCA_000404065.3 Pinus taeda
TCTCTTCTCAGAGATAAGCTACCATCGCCCTAGTTGGTTTATTTCCATTACTGTTTGTAAGCATATTTCAATATTTTGCATTAATGAAATGAAGTATTATTTCCGCTGCATATCTGTGTTTATGGTTATCACTGTAATTTGTTGCGTTCCTGTTTAAGTCCGGATCACAGATAGGTGAATGAAGTAGGGGATGAGACGGGGCAACCATGGGCCACATGTTGGGGTACAAGGGTAGCTAATAAAAGGGAAGCCCACACTTGGGTTTATAATGTAGAGGGAGCAATCATGGTAGATGAGGTGCCCCGGCCTTGATTTTTCCACCTTTCTTTATATGCCTTTTGTCTTTTTATGATTTTCTTTGTTTAACTGCTCGGGGCTCAAGGGGTAAGAGCATGATACATAAGATATAGCAGTGAATACCCCTTTTTAAGGTATGGTGATTCATTGCCCACTAGGGGTTGGGACAATCATGGGTTCCTATATGATGAAGGAAACTCATAGAACCTGTAGGAACCAAGGTGATGGCCATGATGATGGAGTAGAGCTCGTGTATTGGCTTTTTCCCACGTGCTAAATGTGTTTGTCCCGACCATCTTTTGCATTTTGTGGTACATTTTCCTATTGAAAGTGGCCAAATATGCTTTTATCTTTCTTTTTAGCTGCATCAACCTCTGGGGCATCATTCCAGGCCTGACCCAAGGTGTGGGCAAGGAGAAGGGGTGAGCTAACCCTCTGTGGACCCAGTGGAGGAATGTGGACCCAGCTGGGAGAAATGATGAATGGGGTAATAATGAGTGGAAAGGGGGTAATATATGTGGATAAGGGAGGGGGACCACGCAACCAAAATCAGAGTTTCCCATGAAATACCATCCGTAAATCCAAATGGCCAGTAAAAAAGATCCCATGGGACTAGAATCCAAGATTAATATCCAAAAGGGGTCTAGGGGACAAGAGCACAGACCTAGCCCATGCTTTCTGCCGAATCCCCTCATTGATCCATGCCCAGAAGTGTCCATGATAAGTAAACTACAATACTCAATTACCAAATGACAAGGCATACCTTTAGGTTCAAGAGGCCCATCTTCAAACATACAATCATGGCAAATGGGTGAAGGATCACATGGCTGGCTCAGGTGGCGGAGAAATGGCACAATGAGCTCGCTGGTGGCTACAAGGGGCTATTGGCTGCCAGCTAAGAACCATCTTGGAGAAAAATAAATTCTTCGAGGTGATGCAGGAGCATCCAGCTCCGAGGAGACAGAAGGTGGTTGACTGACTCATGGAGGGAACCAGGTTAATAGAACTTGTCATTCGTTTTAAATTCTCTTTATTATTTTGTTTTATTTACTAGAAGGTCATTTAGAGACCATGGTAATTGAAAATTGTATCTTGTTTTTAAGTTTAGAAATTAGTTTACCATAAATTAGTCTTTAGTACAAGAAACTGTTACACAGTTAGGATAAATTCTGGTAAGCAGTTTAACTAAAAGTGGGAGCAGTTACGCTACCCAGATGTAAAACGGAGAGAAAAGGACAAAAAAGAAAAAAAGAGACTCTCTCTCCTGGAATAAAAAAAAAAAGGACAGATACATTTCCTCCAAAAAAGAAACAAAACTGTATTGTTTAAAGAACCACTGTCACATAAATATATTGTTACTGTTTCCTGTAATAACATTTACTGCAAGAGGGCTATAACAGGCATAGCTATAACAGGCATACTGTAAATTATTCGATTGATGTTATTTTGCTTAAGCAACCATTGTAGGTCTTGTACAGCGAGCATGCGAATGTGAAACAAAATATTGAGCAAATACTGGAATTAACAGACAGCAAAGAGAAGGCGCTGCTACGGGGAGCCATCCCACGCAGAGGAGAGCAAACTAACGACAACCGATATCACATTAAACCAGGTACAAGCATATCAAACTTAAATGTTTTCCATAAGATTTATAAATGCTGGATATACAGTCTACAAGAGATTCATTTAATGAAACCCTTATGAACAAAACGCACCATAAGTCTCTGAACCTAGAACGCTCATTAAGCTATTGTTCCTTTATCATTAAAGTCATTGTAAGAAACAAGAAAAGCGATTAAACAAACCCACAGAACCACAGCAACAAGACGGACCAGGTCAATTACAGGTCAAAAACGACAGTCATTATATATATAACGGTCCTCAGGAAAAAGGAAACAATTAATACAGTTCGTTTACAAACCAGAAGCGTGAGCAATAGATACAGAAAAACCCACAGAGTGCGGGCACATTTAGCGAACGGAGCCGAGTTCATTAAATACAGAAATCTACAGATTGTTTACAAAAACTAGCAAACAGAGCCGAACTCATTTCATACACAAACCCTCAGATTGTTCACAAATTTAACAAGCAGGCCCGAGTTGGACAAGACCCTACCCGTTACACCAAGTTGGAAGGGTTTTGGGCTGCATCCATAACGCACAGGGAGCACGAGCCACGGCGGCCAACCGCCCAAGCAACCTACACAAACATATGGACATGGGTCAGCGTTTGAGACAAGAGAAACGATAAGGAATATCTGTAAACGAACATAGGCAACCGCATTGGATTTTTACCTGAGTTTGAAGAGAGGCATTGCAAACGACCGACGCCACAACCTGAAGAACAGAGGAGCGGATCTGTTAGACTCTGAAAGAGGTGGAGAAGCAGGGTTTAACATAGAACCCTAACTTACCTTGTAACCCGGATTGAGGCGGAACGACTCGCTGGAGTTCGAACCGAGATAACTCTGCCATAATTACCGAGGTGAGTTAACAGAGTGAGAATAAACTTTGTTGCAGCAGAAAATAACCAGAGAAACAGTAAGTTAATCGAGTTACAGAGTGAAGTAGTAACAGCTGGGCACCCTCACAATCATACCAACGAGCAGAGGAGCAGAAAGGTCGGAGGCACCAGAAGAACCAGCGCCGGAGCGAGGAGCAGAGGCGCCAAGAACCCCTCGCAGAGCAGAACTAAGAATTTTGCATAGTGAGAATGAAAAGGCAAGTGGACTAGGGTTAGTGACAAAAGGCGGGAGTAAGTCAAGGCCTGAACAGGCAGATGTGCATTGATAACTTGTACCACAGGTAAACCATCCGAAATATCCCGAAGCTGTACAACCCCAAGTTAATTCGCATTTACATTCGTACGGTGAACACAGTGTCGACAGGTGGAAGAAGGGCTGGGCCATCACGAGGGATATCACCCATAAAATGGTGGGTAACAAGGCTTATGTTTGCAAGTTGAATAAGGCATTATATGGTCTTAAACAAGCACCAAGGGCATGGTATGCTAGGATGGATGCATACCTAAAAGATTGGGCTTCACAAAGAGTTTTGTTGATCTGAATCTCTACATCAAGGTGGTAAAAGGTGAGCCTGTGATTATTCTTCTATATGTGGGTGATCTTCTCTTGACGGGTGTGGAAGTTCGAATCCATGAATGCAAGAAGCAGCTAGCAGCAAAATTCGATATGAAGAATCTTGGGCTAATGCACTGCTATTTGGGACTAGAAGGCTGGCAAGGACCTGATGAGATCTATCTACGTCAACGGAAGAATGTGATCAAGATGTTGAAAAGTTTTGACATGATGGATCGCAAACTAATGACAACCCCAATGATCACAAACTTAAGAAGACTAAGGAGTTCTAAATCGAGCCCAGTGGATCCAACCAAGTATAGACAATTGATTGGCTCACTGATGTACTTGGTGAATACTCGACCAAACATATGTTTTGCTAAAAATATTCCCAGTCAATTCCATGTTGAGCCGAAGGATGATCATTAGATAGCAGCCAAGCACATTCTGAGATATCTGCTAAGTACAATCAACTACTACTTGAAATATGAAAGAAGGAATGATGTCCACTTGATTGGATATATAGATTCTGACTAGAGAGGCAGTGTGCAGGATGGAAGGAGCACTACAAGAGGATGTTTTAGTTTGGGATCCTCCATGGTCTCATGGATGAGCAGAAAGCAAGATTCGGTTGCGTTGAGTAGTGTTGGGATCGAATATCTTGCAGCCTATGAAGTAAGCAGTGAAGTTGTCTACTTGAGAAAGATGTTATCTGACATGTTTGAAGGACCAATGAACCCTATAGTGATACATTGTGATAACACCAGTTGTATAAGATTGTCTCAAGACCCAGTGTTTCATGGAAAGACAAAGCATATAAACAACAAGTATCACTACATTTGAAAGCTAGTACAGGATGGTGTGTTATAGCTACAGTATATCTCCACCGATGAGCTGGTAGCTGACATATTGACAAAATCTCTTTGTAATAAGAAGCTTGTGTATTTGAGAGACAAGCAAAATCTCTTTATAATAAGAAGCTTGTGTATTTGAGAGACAAGCTTGGTCTGGTTGATATATCCTCCCTAGTTGAGAGGGAGAGATAGGCACATCATTCTTATCTTCACTTAGGAAGACAGAATGGAGGATTGGGTAAACATCTGGCATCCGATACTCTTTGAGAATGAGGTAGCGCATCCAAGATAAGAGTAATCGAGGACCGATATTCTTTGAGGACTAGCTATCCAAAATTAGTCCAAGAAGGGCATACTCTGTGAACACTCAGGCGGGGTATGTGCCTTGAGAGACAATGATGATGTTTATAAATCATTGGTCTCACTAACATTGTGCTTTGATCTTGTGGAGAGATAGAGTTGTTAGTCAAGGCCTTGCTATGTGAAAATGTTGGTTGTTATGATGCTAAACAAATGGGTTACCAATCTGACTCTTCTTATGAAATCACTTCAGATTGAGAATGTCCATGTACCATTTATGAATACCTCCCTAGTTAAGAGGGAGTGTTGAAAAATGTATAACTAGGTTCGGTCTTCATAGATATGAAATGTACTTTTGATTCTTGTATTTTCTAAAATTAAAGAAAAATTATTATTGCCATTTTTGGAGTATGGGTTTCATGCTCAAGGTATTTTATTTTAGAGGTCAAGCACATATTGAGTGCTTCTAGGGTTTGTCCTAGGTCAAGAAGTCAAAAGAGTCATTATCATATGTTGAAGACCCCTTCAGGCACATTGTAACTTGCAATAAGAATTATTTTTGTATTTAAAGTGTCAAGAAACCATCCAAGACCAAGTCAACCTAATTTGAGGAACTTCGTCGATCTTGGAAGCCTATATATAGGAGGGAACTCGACCTCCTGGAGACACAATTCATTTCTCTCATCAAGTGAGTGAAAAAGAAGAAGAAAGAGGCTAGCGAAGGAAGGAGGAGGACGAAGGTCAAGTGTTTGCGCTATTTTCTCTCTCTCCTCACATGTGCGAAGGAAGGAAGCTAGGGTTTTTGTTGTTGGGTTAGGGTTTTGTTGTTGCAAGATCGAACTTGGAAGAAGCACAGAATGAAGATTGAAGGAGGGCTCATTAGGTCATCCTCAAGTCCTTGAAGAGAAAGAAATTCAAGCGAAGGTCTAAAGAAGTCTTGGAAGGCCGAAATAAGCTCACACATGTGGAAGCAATGGCTGCTGGGAGGGATGAAAAATTTCAAACCTGCAGTAGAGGCCGAAATTCTGTTGTTGGGGTCAAAGTTGTGTTGCTAGAAGAGATTTCACTGGGTTTGACTTGGACAAGGAAAGCACATCATCAAGAAGGTTAGACTTGGTCTTGGAAGGGTATTAGTCTTGGTCTAGAGGTCTTGGAATTCGTCAATTGAAGAATCTATAAGAAGAGAAGAGATTTACGAGTTTCCCTCTCAAATGGAGAGGTTTTGGGCTTGGCTTTCAGCCTATATCCTATGTTCTTGTCTACTATTGTTCTTCTTATTTTGATAGTTGTTTGATGATAAGAACGAACATAATAATAAGAGAAGAAGCTAATAAATAAGAAAAAGTAAAAAGACATCACAAGCAGTTATCATAGAAAGAGAAATCATCCTAACTACTCCCCTTAGATTTCTCAACAGGTTTATATGAGAGAATTTTATTACAGTCATGTATTATTCTGTGCGTGAAGAAAAGAGTAGAGACATCACAAGCAGTTATCATAGAAAAAGAAATCATCCTAACTACTGCCCTTTAGAATTCTCAACAGGTTTATATGAGGGAATTTTATTACGGCTATGTATTATTTTGTGCGTGAAGAAAAGAGTAGAGACTATGTGAGGGTGAAGAGGAAATTACAGTGGATTTGTTGTAACTTGCATCTCTTCATTTTGTTGGATAATATAAAAGGAAGAATTGGTTGTTTCTCCGAAATTGTAGCCCAAATTGGGTGAACCACATATATTTGTGTCTCTCTTGTCTTATGCTTTTATGTATTTGTTTTTTCTGCAATATTTTATGTGATTCATTGCTCTATTATTTAATTTCTAACAACTCGTATCAAAGCTGAAAGTCTATTTGGCTGATAAATTCGCAAGAAAGAAGGGTCCCTAGTTCGAGCAGGAGCAATGGCGGAAGATGGTACGTTTAGGGTAGAGAAATTCAACAACCAAAACTACCAGCTATGTAAGATGCAAATGGAGGTTTATTTATATCATAAAGATTTTTACCTAACATTAAGCGGAAAAGCAAAGAAACTGACAAATATGACAAACAAAAAATGGGAGATTCTTGACAAAAAGGAACTAGGAACAATACAATTGTGCCTTGCAGTGTCAGTGGCCTTCAACATTTCAAAGGAAACGACAACAAAGGGTCTAATGACGACATTGGCCAAACTATATGTAAAACCCTCGACGTCAAACAAGGTATTTCTTATGAAGTGTTTATTTAATATGAAGATGTCAGAAGATGGATATGTGGTTGATTGTAAGGAACAAAGTTCATATACTCAAAGGAATGCTTTGATACCAATGTAACGAACAAAGTTCGTATACTCAGAAGTTGAATACTCCAGAAGACTTGGAATATGTAGATCTCAATTGAGGATACAAGAATATTTATTAAAATGTATGAATAAGAAAGATGACACAAATGAGAGTGAGGGCCTGCTTATATACCCTAGGTAGGTGTCCCTTTATGAACGGTCATGTCCTTAAGGACATACCTCTACATTAACTAATTACTAATTAATCATTATTTAGGATGTGTTATTATTATTTATATCTATATTTTATTCATAACATTGATCATTTAAATGTATTTAACACAGTTATCAAGCAGTTAAATTCTGTAGGGGTAAATTTTGATGATGAAGTTAGGGCTTTATTATTTATGTGCTCATTGCCAGAAGTTGAAATGGCTTAGTCATGGCCATCAGTGATTTTGTCTCTAGATCTAGTACTTTAAAGTTTGATGATGTTGTTGGTGCTATCTGTAGCGAGGAAATGCGACGGAAAAGCTCAAATGAGACAAGTAATGCTTTGACTGCAAAGACTAGGGGAATAAAGATAGAGAGAGGAAAGAGCATGGGACATTGCAGTAAGTCAAGGAAATGAAGATCCAAATCCAGAGTGAGGCTAGTGTGCTAGAAATGTGGGAAGAAATGACACCTATAGAAAAACTGTAAATCTCGAAAGGGAAAAGAAGAAGATGGACAGCAAAAGAACAATCATGAAGTGAATGTAGCAGGTGATGTGTTGCAAGATGCTTTGATTCTTTCATTAGAAAATATTATTGATGCTTGGGTGGTAAATTCATGGGCTTCATTCCATGCCACACCTGACAAGAAACATTTTTATGACTATGTTCAAGAAGATTTTGGACAAGTTCATTTGGGTGATGATAAACCCTATAAAACCATTGGAATGGGTAAGGTTTTTATAAAGCAACAGAGTGGCAACCAATGGCTATTAAAGAAGGTAAGGCATGTTCCAAATCTAAAGAAAAATATACTTTCAACAAGGCAATTAGGAGGTGAAGGTTGTGTAACTACATTTACAGACAAAATCTGGAAGGTCACAAAAGGAGCTTTGGTAATAGCAAAAAGAAAAATGGTTGGTATATTGTATTTATGCAATGGTATTTCAAATTTTGCTAATGCTTTAACCTCCATATGAGCAGATACGGCAATGTGGCATCATAGGCTTAGGCACATGAGTGAGAAGGGGATGCAAATTCTTAACTCAAGAAATTTGTTGCTAGGTTTGAAGCATGTTGATTTGGATTTTTGTGAGAATTGTGTTTATGAAAAATAGAAAAGAGTCAGATTTCTCAGAGTTAGGAAAGAAAAAAAGAGTGAAAAATTAGAGCTTGTGAATACAGATGTATGGGGACCTGCTCAGGTATCATCTCTCGATGGCTCTCACTATTATGTTACTTTTATTGATGATGCAACTAGGAAAACTTGGGTATATTGTATTCAAAATAAATTTTATGTCTTTGATATTTATAAGAAATGGAAAGCTTTGGTTGAGAATGAGACAGGAAAGAAGTTGAAGTGCCTCAAATTGGATGATGGAGATGAATATTGTAGCAAGGAATTTGATAATTACCAATGTTGCACAAAGCGGGGACGTCTTTTGGAAGCGGGGCCGCGCAAGAGTCATTTCCCAAAAGTATAGGAAGCGAAGTGTCTAATATATATATATATGAGCGGGGGCCCGCGGAAGAGTCATTTCCCAAAAGTATAGGAAGTGAAGTGTCTAATATATATATATATATTATATATAGTATATATATATATATATATATGCATTTATATTCAAAAAAAAATCTAAAATACCAAATTAGTTGTAGAAGCCATGAAAACAAGTATATTTTTACATAAATCAAGATAGATATGGCATCCATGATTCCATTGTACATGAATGATTAATTATTCGAGCATCAGCCATCCAGATTCTAGCAATTACAAACATACATCAAATTTTTAAGCATATCATAAAACATTTAGAAGATAAAATCATCAAACGTTCAAGTAACTTGCATCTAGCAAGTGAGCAACTGTCAACATGAATCATATCCAAAATTCAAATAATCATGTTTACAAAATAGGCACTTGGCCACCACCAAGACTCAAGTACACACTGAACTAGGAAGAGTAAGATAGAAAAGTTCAAATTCGCAACAAGACTACAAGTCTCATCTATGACAAAGTAGTAAACTATGAATATATCTACTAATCTCTCCTCCTTCCACCACGAACAGTACATGAGCCTCCACGTGCTGGTAGTGAAGAGAATGGTAGCTCTGGAAGTTGTGGCAGTGGAACTAATGAAGATGAAGCCCCTGTTGTTGGTGTTGAAGCATGGAACCTGGGAACCATGGGACCAGAGGGGGGTGGCATCTCAACTCGATCATCATCATCCTAGATAAGACCATGCTCCAATTTCTCTAATCGCAACACTCCATCCACCAAAATGGGCTCCTTTAGATTTTTGTCCCAAACCTTAAGGTATTTATTAGTCTTTGCATCATCACAGTAATGGGACAACAATTGCAAGTTGTAGTGAACCTAAACCAACCTCTCTACCTGATCTAAAGTTAACTTGTTCCTTTTAACACTGTGGATGAAAGAATAAGAGCTCCAACACCTCTTTGCAGAAGAAGTGTTTACCACATGTGATAGCACCCACAATGCCAAAGTTTGTAGAAGTGGAGTGACACCTCCATGCATGTTCCACCACTCAAGAGAAGATAAATTCTCCCAATCTCTAATTGCATGCATGCTCCCAAATGGACTAGTGCTAAGCGTAAAGTTGCTCAAATGTTTTCGTAGCATGGCAAACTCCTCATCAAGGACTAATTTATCCAATGCTTTCATATAACCACATAGAACCTATGGATCTAGGTGTGGTTTTCTCCTACTCCCCCCAAGTGCTAGTGTTGAAAGCCATGATGGATGATAGTATTTAAGTGTCAAAACATATGCTAAGGCATGCAATGGAATGTTTAGCATATCCCATCGTTTTTCCACCTTTGCATGAATATAAGTGTACAAGGTGATATCTCTAGGCTCGACTTTGTCTTTAATCTGCCCCAACATGTTATCCATCCGTTCATACACCTCCCCAATTATTCGTCGATCTAAATCTGCAAATTTAATCATGTAATAAATTGGTTTCGCGAATTGCAAAACATATTTAATCTATGACCAATAATAATTGTTAAGAATAGTGTCCTTGCTACATTAGCACCATCTCTATCAGTGTTAATGCCATCCCATGATTCAGAGTTCACCATATTAGTTAAAGCTTGTCTCACTTTCACTAGTCGCCTAAAGGTGATGTAATAACTTGCAAATCTTGTTTTTGCAAGTTTAAGCAACTACAACTTGGAGTAAATGCCATAAAAGTAGTTTACCCTTGTATGCCCTGTGGTAAATTTAATGAGTTGCTTCCCTCTTTTGTAAAGCTCATTAATCCATCCACATTCTTTATGCTTCACAATATCATGCATCAAAAGGTTCAACGTGTGCACCAAGCACCCACACCAAAAGATGTGTGGATGATAATGATCAATAATTTTTCCTACTACCTTACAATTTGTTGCATTATCAGTGATCACTTGAACCACATTATTAGGACCAACATCTTTGATTGATTGCAATAGAATATCTGCAATGTTTTGGGAAGTTGCACTAATCGAGGAGGAGTCATGACATACAATAAACACTGCACCACTAGCAGAAACACTAAGAACATTTATCAAATGTTGGTTTCTAACATTTGTCCACCCATCCGATACAATGGATACCCCACAATCCACCCACTCATTTGTAAATCGTGTCAAAGCTCTTTGAACCTTTGTTTTTTCTCTTTCTAATAAGATTGTTCTAGCTTTCTCATGGTTGGGGCTCTTGTATCATTTTGGGGCTTCTTTGATGCCCTTAACCATATCATGCCAATAGGGAGAGAGAAGCACATTGAATGGTACACCACAAGCACAAAGAAACCAAACTATCATCTCATCCACATCATCCCTCCCAGCAACATTCAAGAAATCCCCTATTGTTCTTCTACTTCCAGAGGTTGCAGAAGTACCACGAGGAGATGAGCTACCAAATCTAAAGGTTGCAATTGATTCAGAATGAGTTTTTTGTTTCTTGCTTTTCTGTTGTACAGCCTCCTCTATTTGGATGTGTTTTCTTCTCTGTTCAATTGAAAACTTAGGGAAAATTGTTATCCCCACGGAACCCTTTTTCTCATCATTGTCCATCAGCCCACAAAGATGCCTCCTTACACGGGTATATGAACCACTATATGGTTTTCCTCCATGACAACCATGAGAGCACAGAAACTTGTAGCTTCCACCACCTTTTCCCCCTTCAAGTTTGGTCACATAATTCCACAAGGGTGTCAATGCAGCTTTCCCTTCTTGCATTTCAATGTTCTCTTCATCCCCTTCCTCTTCAAACCCTTCCTCCTCATCATACATTGGGTCACTCATATGGGGACCACTATCCTCTTGTTCTTCTTCTTCCCTTCTAATCCTAGCCCCCTTTACCATCATAAAAATCAAAAGTGGAATGATACATATAAACCAGAAGAACACCATTTGGAATATGAATATATATGGACAACCTGCAATGAAATGAGCAACAAGAAAGAATGGGAAAGAGTAGGAGAGGGAAGAGAAAAAATACAAACAACAATGATAGAAAAATGAGGGAGTTTAGGGTTTGCACTTACCTCTTTAGCTCTTGTAGATGGCAACCCTTCTTTACTCCTCCAAGCTCCTCCTAGCTCCTCCTCCTTCACTCCTCCAAGCTCTCCTCAAGCCTCTCTTATCCAAGCTCTCTTCTCCAAGTTCTCCAAAGATGCAAGAGTGAGGAAAAGAGTGGGGGAAATGACTTTTATCCCCATCTATTATTTCCCTAACTCGCCTTAAACCCACCCCCAACTCAAGTTAAAGAAAAAATTAAAATTAAAAGTGGGTAGGCCTCCACAGAACTGCCTATTGAGCCTCGAATAAGCAAATCAAGCCCACGTGGTTCCAGATTTCCAAGAACTGGCCCAATCCAGTGGAACCGCAAACCTGATTTTCGGATTCGTGTTTCCGCCAGAGGATCCATCACTGATCTATACGAGACATGGTTCCACCTTTGGAACCTTGGGGGGAGGATTGTGCAACATCGATAATTTATTGTTCAAAGCATGGAATTCATAAAGAGAAGACAGTTCCAAGAACACCACAAGAAAATAGTGTCAGAAAGAATGAATAGGATAATCATGGAACGTGCAAGGTGTATGAGATTACATGTAGGGTTACCCTTACAATTTTGGGGCAGATGTTGTAGATATTGTTGTTTATCTAATAAACAAAGGGCTCAAGTTCCTTGGATGGTGGTATTCCAGAGGAGGCATGGACGGGTAAAAAGGTAAACTACTCATTTTTAAAGACTTTTGGTTGTGAAGTATTTGTCTGCATTAAATAAAGAAAACAGAACAAAGCTCGAGGAAAAATCAAAAAAGTGTACTTTTATTGGATATGGTGTTAATGATTTTGGTTATCGCTTATGTGATTATGAAAACCATAAATCATGAGTAGAGATGTGGTATTAAATGAAAGGGTCTTGTACAAAAATCAATTGCAAGGAAAGAAACATGAAAAAAAAACACAAAATACACAATGCTTAATGAGATCACAGAGAAAGTAAAGTCAAAGGAGCCAGGAAATCATAATGATCAACAGCAAACACCTCAAACTCCTACTAGTGTTGTTAGAAGATCTATCAGGTTAAGTAGACCCCTTGAATGATATTTTTCTTCATTATATTATGTATTGTTGACTGATACTGGTGAACCAGAAGGATATGAAGAAGCAATGCAAGTAGAAACCAGGAAGAAGTGAGAGCAAGCCATGAAAGAAGAGATGGACTCCTTGGTACATAACCTGACTTGGGACTTAGTCAGGTTGCCTGCAGGTAAAATAGCATTGCAGAATAAATGGGTTTACAGGTTGAAGGAAGAAGATGGAGGAAAACAGAGGTATAAGGCTAGATTTGTGGTGAAGGGGTTTGCACAAAATAAAGGTATAGACTTTGATGAGATATTTTCTCTTGTTGTTAAAATGACTTCAATCAAAACTATTTTAAGTCTAGTGGTAGCAGAAGATTTGCATCTTGAATAGTCAGATGTAAAGACAGTGTTTCTCTGTGGGGATTTGGAGAAAGAGATCTATATGCAGCAACCACAAGGGTATGAGGTCAAAGGGAAGAAGAAATTAGTGTGCAAATTGAAGAAGAGCTTGTATGGCTTTAAACAGGCTCCAAGGCAGTGGTATCTAACATTTAACAGGTTTATGTCTGAACAAGGTTATACTAGATGTCACTTTGACCACATTGTTTATCTTAAGAAACAAAATGATGGCAGCTATATTATATTGCTATAGTATGTAGATGACATACTTGTTGTAGGGTCTAACATGCAAGAAATAAATGTGGTCAAAGGAAAATTGGCTAATTCATTTGCAATGAAGGATTTGGGTGCTGCAAAACAAATCCTTAGTATGAGAATAACTAGAGACAGAAATAATCGCAAATTAATATTGTCTCAGAGTAAGTATAGAGAAAAGGTGTTGGAAAGATTTAATATGAAAAATGAAAAACTAGTTAGTACACCTTTGGCTAGCCATTTCAAACTAAAGAGATATGCCCCAAGACCCCAGAAGAGATGGATTATATGCCTAAAATTCCATATGTATCAGTAGTAGGATGCTTAATGTATGCAATGGTGTGCACAAAGCCTAATATTGCACATGGAGTGAGAGTTGTGAGCAGGTATATGAACAATCCAGGAAAAAAACAACGGATGGCAGTGAAGTGGATTCTCTGGTATTTGAGAGGTACCACTAATCAAGCATTATGTTTTGGAGGTTTAGACATTATTCTACAGGGATATGTCAATGCAGATATGGTAGGTGATAGAGATAACAGAAGGAGCACCATAGGGTATGTGTTTACCGTAGGTGAAACAGCTATCAGTTGGGTTTTAAAAATGCAAAACATCGTTGTACTTTCAACAACGGAAGCAGAGTATGTTGCTTATGATTTTAAAACCAAGTCGATTTGAATCGAATTCAGCCTGGTAGACCAAGCCAGATCCTATATGGGGCCAGCTCTATAGAAAACCCGGTCTGAGCCAAACATCGAATCGATCGGTTCGATAAGAAACCGGCCAGCTCGGACGAGCCTGTCTTAAACTGGTCGAGCTAGTCAACAGGGAAAAAAGGCGGCAACTCAAACTTGAAACTAAGATTTTTTTTGGTTTTTTTTCTTAATGCCTCTACCCCTCTCCCAAGCTTATAAAAGTGACCCAACCCCCTCACATTTCCTCACAGCGATCTCATTGCATTTGTGTGAGCATTTGTGAGGAGTTTGTCAAGAGTTGGAGTTGGTTTTTGGAGCAACCATGAGGAGGTTCTTGGGCAATCATTGAAGCATCATTTTGGAGCAGCATTGAGGCAGTTAGAGGTATTTCTTTTTACTTCTCAAATCTGCCCTTGCCTTCTTCTTTTTGCAAGTCTGGAAATTGAAAAGAGTAATTTTTCTAAAAGAAATGAACATTGAAGAGTTATTATTTTTTCTTTTCATTTTTAAAAATTTTGTCCTTTCATTTCCAATTTCAAATATCAGAAAATGGCTCCTAGAATGAAAGATGTTGCTTGGGCATATGTTGAAATGATTGATAATCAAATGTATTGCAAATTTTGTCATAAAATAATTAAGGAAGGTGGAGGGGGCATTCACAGGCTGAAACAACACTTGGCTGGTATTAGAGGCCAAATTGTCCCATGTGCAGCACTAGCAGAACAGATTGTAGAAATTAGGAAGGAGTTGCTAGAAAAATTTGAGTAGTTTGAAGAAGAAAAAGCCAGGCAAAAAGAAATAGAGGCTGAAATAGGGAGGAAGAGGAGTATAAAACACATGATGGTTGCCAACCCCAATTTTGATTATGAGGGCTCTTCATCCCTTGCACTAATGCATCCAACCCCTTTCGCTATGTTCCTCCATCCTTAGAGTCTCTTCAAGAAAAGGGTAAGCGTAAAATTAAAAAGAAGGGTGATATCAAAGGTTATTTCATAGTCACACCCTCCTCTCCCTCTGATAATGCACATGGTCCTCAAGCTAATAGAGGTCAAATCTAGCCTACTTTAGATGACCATTGGAAGAAAGAATTGAGAGAAACTGCCTGTGATTACATAGCTAGATGGTGGTATGATGTTGATATCCCCTTCAATGTTGCATGTCCACTATATTATGAACCTATGTTTGATGCCATATTTGTTGTTGGAAAGGGCTTCAAAGGCCCTACTATGGATGAATTAAGGGGATCTATTTTGCAAAAAGAGGTTATGTCCATTGATAAATATTTGAAGGTTTCAAAAGCTCATGGGGAGAAACCGGATGTACCATCATGTTAGATGGATGGACTGATCAAAGGAACCGTACCATTATTAATTTTCTTGTCTTTTGCCCACAGGGAACCATGTTTATAAAATCAATTGATACATCTGATAAGGTGAAAGAAGCACACTTGTTTCAACTTTTGAATGAAGTTGTTGAAGAGTTGGGGGTGGCTAATGTTGTTCAGATCATCACAGATAATGCCTCTAACTATGTTCTTGCTGGTAAAATGTTAGAGGGAAAACACAAAACCATATTTTGGACCCGATGTGTTGCACATTGCATAGACATCATGCTTGAGGATATTGGTAAAATATATTGGATCAAGAACACTATAGAGCATGCCAAAAGCATAACAAAGTATATCTACAATCACTCCTGAATTTTGAGCCTGATGAGGAAAAACACAAGGGGCAAGGATCTTGTTAAGCCTGCCATCACTAGATTTGCAACTCATTTTTTGACATTGCAATATATGCTTTCCCAACATAGAAACTTGCAGACAATGTTTTCTAGTGATGAATGGAATGGATGTCAATGCACTCACAAACATGATGGCAAAGATGTAAGAAAGAAAGTTAATGAAGACATATTTTGGAAAAAGGCAACAGAGATTGTGAAAGTTGTTAAGCCACTAGTTAAGGTGTTGCAGTTGGTGGATGGGGAAAGATTGGCTATGGGTTTTATTTTTGAGGCTATGGATCAGGCAAAGGAGCAAATAAAGGCAGCATACAAGGATAGAGTGGCTAAGTATGGGCCCATTTGGGAAATCATTGATCAAAGATAGAACAATCAACTCCATCATCCTATACATGCGGCTAGGTTTTTTCTGAACCCAAGGTATCAGTATGAAGCTCTTGTGGGAGAAGCATTGACTGGGGAGGTGAGAAATGGTTTGATTGAGTGCCTTGAGCGCATGGTCCTTGATAAGAGTGAGCAATTGGAGATACACCGACAAATCACTTCTTTCAGTAGAGCCACAGGTACCTTTGGCAAGAACCAAGCAAAGATTGCAAGGGAAGCAGATGAGGCAAGTAAACAATTTAAATTTTCAAATTCTTATTTTGTTAAATTGTTTATAATTTGAAAGTTGGATATAATTTGTTGAACTAACTCATTACACAACTATGTTTTTTGAAGCACAATGGTGGGAGGCATTTGGTAGCCAATGTCCTCAATGCAGAAGTTTGCAATCCATATTTTGAGTCAAACTTACAGTGCTTCTGGGTGTGAGCGCAATTGGGTTTTTTTGAGAGGATTCACATGAAGAAGAGAAACCGTTTAGAACAAAAACGATTAAATGATTTAGTTTTCGTCCAATACAACCTCTAGCTAAGACACAACCAATTGCTGAAAAAAGACCTAATGTAAATCCCATTGTGTTGGAAGACATTGATCCATCCTCAGATTGGTTAGTGGAGACTCAATCAGCAAAGTTTGACCCTAATGAGGATATTGGTGTTGATTTTGATTTAGAGATGGATGCATTACAGATTGTTCAGTTAAATGCAGATCCACTAGTACCAACCCCAACTCCTCCAGCTGCAGGCACTTCCTCTACTTAGCCACGACGCAGGCGCATAGCTCGTTTATCTCAACATGCAGCTACTGTTGGTGCTACTACTTCTACAATTGCAGTTGGAGATCTTGATGAAGAGGAGGAGCCATGGATTTGCCCGTCTGACTCCACTTAAGAGTCTGAGCTAGACGATATTGCCTTGTCTAGCAATAGTAACTAGTGATGTTTTATTGTAGAGGCCATTTAGAGCCTCCTTGATTATGTGTTTTTGTTCTGATCTCTATATATTACATGTATTGGAGAGTGCACTGGTTTCCATTTTGATATAATAGATATATTCATCAGCATACTTTGATCATATGTTCTCTTCTCTCTATATTCTAATGCTTTGAGTTTGGAAACGTGAATGAAAATCTTTAAAAATATGTTTTTTCATAAAAAAAATAAATATTTAATGTATTTTTTACAACGGCCGAGTCACTGAAATCAACTAGGCCGAGTCGATACCGAGTCAGAGTCGGAGTCGACCCTCTGCCGGTTCCGAATCCGAGTTCGAGTTTTAAAGCTATGATGTTGCTGCTAAGAAGGCTAGTAAAGAAATGATTTGGCTACAAAGATTTATGGATGAATTGGGCAAGAAGCAAGAGATTGGCAGATTATACAATGATAGCCAAAGTGGCATTCATCTTGCAAAGAACTCAGCATTTCATTCCAAGACAAAACATATATAGCTCAGGTACCATTTCATACAGTCAGTTTTAGTACATGGACAGTTGAAGCTGGAAGAGATACACACTAGCCAGAATCTTACAAATATGTTAACAAAGGTTGTAACCAGGGAGAAACTGAGTTTCCGCTCAGTTTCAATTGGTCTTCAAGTATGATGGTGAAGATGAGAAATAGCCAGGTTCAAGTGGAAACATTGTCCACCAAATGAACTAGTGGTAGAATTGCTATAATCAGTCTCCAAGTGGGAGATTGTTAGGTGTGGAGCCTGGTTATCTTCCTAATTCAAAGGTCTTGTTTTAGTCACCTTTGGATCTCAGTCCCCGACGGGGGTGTGTAAAGCATGAGATGAAAAATTGCCTTGTAAAATAGTGTAATTTCATAGCCAATCTAGGTCGTTCATTAGGCGAAAGATCTGACAATATAAGTTAAGTTAATTTAGGGTTTTTTGCCCTAGAAGAAAACCCTCGGTTTATATGAGAGAATTGTATTGTGGTTGTGTATTATTATGTGCACGAAGAAAAGAGGAGAGACTGTGTGAAAGCGAAGAGGAAATTATAGCGGATTTGTTGTAGGTTGTATCTCTTCATTTTGCTATATAATATAAAAGGAAGGACTAGCTATTTCTCTGTGGACATAGCCCAAATTGGGTGAACCACGTATATCTATGTCTCTCTTGTTTTATGTTTTTCTGTGTTTGTTTTTCTACAATATTTTATGTGTTCCATTGCTCTATTATTTAATTTCTAACAACTCCGCATTGACATCATCCTCCAGTAATGACCAATCTCCATCAAGAAAGTGATGCAATGACCCATTACGTGCTCCTCACTCTAAGAAAGCATCAAAGAGCATGGGTACCTCTCCAAAAGGCACCTCCTCCACCATGATGTCACCCACAGAAAGGCTTACATAACCCTCCTAGGCAACATAAGGATGACATGGCATCATCTAAGGTGTGTTGGCATCATGATTCAAGACAAGATGTGCTAGCCCTCCCAAGTAATCTTGGTGACATCCATCCTCATCTAGGCTTTAGAACAAGGTTACGTTCATCAAATAGGGTGAAGGCCAACTTGGGGGCGTCCTATGACCATTTGGGTATATCATCAAGTAAGCCAACACCCAAGCTTCCTAGGATAGCATTTCAGCATTTGGAGGTACATCAAGAGGTGTGGAACCATATGGAATCTACTCAAGGCCAAACACATATCATTGGAGGGGTAACATTGCGGCTACAAGGTCACATATGCTCTTAAAACAAGGCAAAGCATCCTCTCAAATGTGCTGGAAAGGATTCAAGCCATCCCTCAAGGGATCTCTGTTGCATGTGAGATACCACCTGAACAAACCTCTCAAGATCAAGTGAGATCAACATCAATAGGAACAAAAACTATTAAAGTGTCATAGTGGACCATATCTAATGTTAATGGCACAAATACTTCACACAAGACTTACCTTCAAGGGTCTAACTAGCTCAAGATTTGTAAAAAAGTTACCTCACTTATGTTAGGGATGATTAGGTCAACAACCCTGCTAGGTGTTTCTAGCCCCCAAGGGGAGTGACATGTCCTAGGTAGACCCATCAATCCATAGGTGTAAGTGATAATGTGGTCATGGAGTGGGAAAGACTTCAAGGAAGATGCCACAGCCATGAGAGCAACTAATGGAGGTCCAACAGCCTAAATATAATGATGTAAGGAGGGAGCAATCGTGG
>APFE031297722.1:8394-25831 GCA_000404065.3 Pinus taeda
GCCCTCTCCGATTGCAGGTGGGCTAGAACCTACAATCAGAAGATTGGTTTGTGGTTACCTCGGTCGTATCCCTAATAGGAGCCTAGGGACAACCTGAGTGATAACATAATGGAGACTCAACTGGGGAACTCCTCAGATAACATAATGGCGACTCTGCTGGGGACCTCCTTAGATAAATCAATGTAATCAATCACGTAATACACGATGGCTCCTAGGAAACTGACGCGTAATACACAATCAAATCCTGATCCCAATAATCCGCCCGCTGTTGGAAATCCTAATCTAATCCCGAAGATCATCAGGCAGCAAAAACAAAAAGAATGCCAGACCCCTGTTAGTCCTGAAGTAATTCAACCGATTGTTGTACCAACCCCCATCAAAGTCCTAGTCCGATCCACCCCGAATTCCTCTAACTCATCACCCCCTTCTCCGAGCATCTCTTCCACACCTCAACCCCATACCCATAGCCCGTCGGCTACTCCCTCACCCCCGGTTATCCCTATAGTCCCTCTCGCTTTAGGTGTTCCACTAATTCTCGTAGTCATGGCTAGATACGCACCATTACAACTACCTGCTAATCCCGGGGAAATGCCCCAAGACTATCAGTCGAAAATCACTTACTTTGATGGCACAACCCCTTGTACCGCCCTACAACATGCGAAAAAAATGAAGGATTATTTCAAGAGTTATGAAATAGACGATGAGAGCGTAAGGATGAAGATTTTTGTTCAAAGTCTAACCGGTGATGTCAGAACCTGGTTTAGGGCACTTCCACCCAATTCGATATTAAATCTGGAAGCCTTATACCAAACCTTCATTAACAGATGGGAGAAAAGGAAGGACCCCCTGCACATTCTATCCGAATAATGAGTCTATCAAGAGAGGACCTGGGGAAGCTGTTCTGGATTACTGTGCCAGATTTAACAATGTTTACAATGCGATACTACCAAATCTAAGACCTCCACCCGACCTTGCTCTATACAAATTCCCGGATGGCTTTGATGCCGAGATGGCATATCAATTAAGGGAAAGAGCCCCTCAAAGCCTTGCAGAAATGCAAGATGTCGCGGTAAGCGTAGAAGCAAACCTAATCGCCAAAAGAAACAGAAGGAGATCCGAGAAAAAAACAAATTTCAAAGAAGAGCCCTCCTCTCACGAGCAGAAAATGGAGGCGATCATCACTTCCATGAACAAAATGGTGGATAGGTTAGACAACGTGGAGAGAAAAACTTCATGGGAAAATCAACAGCCCAACACCGCTAGGAACCCAAATTTCAGGAAAACCCAAAACATGCACATGGGTAGGGCCAACCAAGATCATGACATAAGACCTCCTTTCCAAGAAAACTTCACCGAGGCATCTACTTCTGCTGATCCCACAGATGGGACCCTGATGAACCTGGTTGATTCAGAAAATGGACAGCAATCCTCCTTCACGGAAGAAAACCCCCCATACCTTAATATAGAGCAATTCCACACTAGATCGGGAGAGTCCTTTGACTTTAAATAAGGATATGACACTGCCATGTATGAGGTACATAAGAAATACAAACGGAGAACACGAACTGTTGATGTGTCTCCACCTAGCAAGACAAAGGATGGTAAACAGCCAAACAAAGCTAAAGGGAAAAGCACCAATGGTCATACAACTGACAACCAAGTCCCAAATTCGCAACAAGTTATTGTGGAACATGTAACAGAAACACAGGGTTCTATAGAACAACCAATACACTCTGCCCGCCCTGGAAAAAACCTAGAAAGAATTCATGAAAATATTCCCAGAACAGAAAAACCATGTACAGTTATACATAGCGATACGCACATCCCAAAGGGAAATATAGAAGATACACCGGAGAACGAAAAACTCGCCGGTGTTAATACCCGAAACCCAGCAGAAAAGCCATTCAGCCTAGAAGCCGAAATCGGGAAGCTCAAAATATCCATCCCCCTCTTGGAACTGGCTAAGCACATTGTGTATAGACAAAAAATTCAAAAATCACTCCAATTGCCTAAAATTAGGGATGATGTAAATATTCTAGATGACACCCCAGAATTACTATTCGGGCCAGAGGTTGACGGAAAAACAACATTTGGACCTGTTCCACCTTTCTATATCGGCCTGCACATACACGACAAGATATTGCACAATGCTATGTTTGATTCAGGGGCCTCACACAACCTCATGCCCAAAGCTGTAATGGAAAAGTTAAACCTTGATGTCACCCGACCCTATAAGGATCTGTATTCATTTGATTCAAGTCAAGTCAAATGCCTAGGCTTAATCAAAGATCTTTGTGTATCCCTAGTCCAATTCCCGAACAAAACGATCTTAATGGACGTAGTAGTAGCTGACATGCCCACAAAGTATTGCATGCTGCTATCCCGATCATGGGGAGCAAAACTGCAAGGATCCCTTCAACTCGACCTCTCTTACGCCACTATATCCGTCTTTGGGCAACCAAAGAGACTTTATAGGGAAACACTGATGAAATATGTGGTGAGTATTGAGGAGAAACCCCAAAATTTTCCAATATACTCAATCCATTTCGATATGGATTCTTTTATTTTGTTTAATGATAATACAAGTCTTCCAAATCCTGATGAACCGCTAGCCCTAGAACAAGAAACCAATGCTAGTGACAGGCAAGCCAACAACTCGCTTGAAATTATTTCTACAGCCCAGAGGACCAGCACAGGACTGGAAGAAAATCTCGAAACAGAAGTCACCAGTTCATCTGTGCTGCAGGTCCCTCAAACCCCCGAAACTCGCCTTGGACCAGACGTCTCATGGTATTTAGAATTTGACGGTGCAGTTAACAAGTTAGGAGTAGGGGCTGGAGTGTGGATTTACAAAACTCACGAAAAACATGCACAAGGCCACGCTTATAGACTCAATTTTAAATGTACGAACAACATGGCAGAGTACGAAGCCCTCCTCTTAGGTCTCAAGCTGCTCAAAACCTTGGGAGCTACCACCATCTCCATCCTAGGCGATTCAGACCTCATTATACAATAGATAAAGGGCAATTTCGTCGCAAATGATAGTAGAATGAGAGCTTACAGAGCCATGGCCAACGAATTGCTTAGCACCTTCAGTGATTTTGAGTTGACCAAAATCGCACGAGAAAATAACATTCATGCTCATAGCTTAGCTACCTTTGCCAGCACCTGTAGGTTCCCCTTTGGACCAAGTCATCACTTCACTGCAGAAGTAAAACATAGACCGTCAATTCCTAACAATGTCGATAGCTGGCAGGTATTCAAAGACGATGCCCAGATTAACAATTTTTTAACTCTGGAAGGGGAATTCTCTAGCACCAATATTGACATGGACGCTACACCAGAAACACAGCAATTAGATCAAATGACCCTAACACCCCCCATGGCTGAACAGATTCTCAGCCTGACTATTTTTGACAACACAAACATAAGGCAACTGAAACAGTCTCGCTCACCTAAGGCAATCAAGGCAGAAGAAGAATTTATGGACCTAAAAGGAAATATTTTGCCTGCTAGCCTGACCCCACTGGAAGACATGTTCGATAGCAACGATGTAGCCAGAAAACCAAAAATGGAACCTTTGGATGCCGCCATAGAAGAATACAACATAGGAACAGAAGAACATCCCAAGATGATCAAACTCTCTAAAAACCTGCCTCCTGACCAAAAGCCCAAATATGTGGATCTGTTCAAAGAATTCCAAGACGTGTTTGCCTGGAGTTATGAGGACTTGAAGTCCTATGACACTTCAGTTATCCAGCATACCATTCCCCTCAAACTGAACCAGAAACCGTTCAAACAAAAACTCAGGATAATCAATCCCATGCTTCTCCCTATGATTGAAAAAGAAATAAAAAGAATGTTTGATGCAGGGATCATTGTGCCTATCAGATTCTCGGAATGGGTATCTAACTTAGTCCCTACCAGGAAGGAAACAGGAGAGATAAGACTGTGTGTAGACTTGAGAAACTTAAACCAAGTCTCCCTAAAAGACCACTACCCGTTGCCTAAAATGGATCACATCTTGCAAAGGGTGGTGGGTTCTTCTAGGATCTCTCTACTTGATGGATTCTCGGGATTTAACCAAATTCTAGTTCACCCAGATGATCAGGACATAACAGCTTTCACTACGCCCTGGGGAACGTTCAAATACGTTAAAATGCCTTTTGGGCTGAAAAACGTCGGTGCTACCTTTCAGAGGGCAATGGATATCGCTTTCGCTAAGGAAATACATGATTTCCTTGTGGTTTACCTGGATGACCTGACCCCATTTTCCAAATCTGACTCACAACACCTAAAGCACTTGAGGCAAATTTTTATCACATGCAGGAAATTCGGTATTTCCTTGAACCCGAAGAAGTCCCTGTTCACCCTGGAGGAAGGCAGGTTATTAGGGCACATAATATCAAAATATGGGATCAGAATAGACCCAGAAAGAATTCAGGCTATCCTCCAAATCCCTTACCCAAGAACCACAAAGGAGCTACAAGGATTCCTTGGGAAAATCAAATTCCTAAGAAGATTTATCTCCAATCTAGCTAAGTCAATGAGGCTATTGAGTAACATGCTAAAAAAGGACGCCAAGGTGAGATGGTCCCTTGAGGCCAAGCAGGCTTTTGAGAGTATAAAAGTGGCCTTAACTCAAACACCGATCCTAACCAGTCCTCAATTTGATCGAGACTTTATCATTTTTTCTTTCGCATCAGAACATACCATAGCAGCAGTCCTTCTGCAGAAAGATGATCAAGGAAATGAAAAACCAATAGCTTTCTTCAGCCGAGCTCTGAGAGACGTTCCCCTTAAATTTCAAATCATGGAAAAGCAAGCTTACGCCTTGGTCAAAGCCATTAAAGACTTAAAAATTTATATCCTCTACTCTCATGTGATCGCATATGCCCCTAACACGGTTGTAAAGGACATATTAACTCAAGAAGGATTGGAAGGCAGGAGAGGCAAATGGATTACTAGCATCCTCAAGTACGACATTGAGATAAAGCCCACCAAGCTCATAAAAGGACAAGGGCTAGCTAAGCTGATGGACGAAACGAATTTCCAAGCACTTGACATTAATCAGCTGGACGATGAAGAGGAGCTAGCAACTCCACAGATCAGTGATACCTTCACACAATCCCCTTGGTATTCTGACATTTGTTTTGTATTATTGAACCTATGCGCTCCCACAGGATTGTCCAAAACTAAAAAAAGATTTTTAAGAATGAAATCATCAAACTTCTATGTCATAGATGGTGCTTTATTTTGGAAGAATTATGAAGGCATTTTGCTTAAATGTTTAACTAAGGATGAAACTAATACTGGAAATCCACGGCGGACAAGATCTTGCAGGCCGATTATTACTGGCCCTCTTTGTTTACAGATGTGAAAGCATTTACTACCTCTTGCCATAAATGCCAAATATTTGAAGGTAAAATAAAGTTGTTGCCCCTGCCCCTAAAGCCCATCTCAACCGAAAAACCTTTTCAGCAATGGGGTCTTGACTTCGTCGGAGAAATTCACCCTTCCTCCTCAGGCCAGCACAAATGGATCCTAACGGCCACAGACTATTTCACCAAATGGATTGAAGTCGTCCCCTATAGGCAAGCCAATGACTCCACCATCATCCAGTTTCTTGAAAATAATATCCTGTCCAGATTTGGCTGCCCGTAGAAGATCATTATCGACAACGCAGCTGCCTTCAAATCCAATAAAATCATTAACTTTTTCCACAAGTACCACATTACCTTAGGACACTCCACAACGTATTACCCCCAAGGCAATGGCCTGGCCGAGTCCTCCAATAAGAGCCTCATCAATATCATAAAGAAGATGCTAGAAGACAACAAAAAGAACTGGCAGAAGAAGCTCATCAGCGCCCTATGGGTAGATCAAATGACCACCAAAAAATCCATTGGGATAAGCCCCTATGAACTTGTGTATGGCATGGAAGCTAGATTCCCTTCATCTCTGGGCATACCAACTATCAAACTGTTACAAGAAATCCAGGCTGAACCCAATGACATGCAGAGAAGGATTAATCAAACCATTCATCTTCAGCAAACCAGAGAAGAATTTTTCCATAGAGCCCAAAGTCTATAGGAAAAACTCAAAAGAATGTTCGAAAAGAGAACCAAAGCAGAAGATTTCCGGGTAGGAAGCAAAGTCCTAAGATGGGATGCAAGGAGGGAAGACAAGGGAAAATAGGCTGAATTTGATTTTCTGTGGAAAGGTTCGTACGCTATCAGCGTTGTGCAAGGCAATAACACCTACTTTCTCAAATCGCTTGATATCAACATAGCGGAAGAAGGCCCGATCAACAGCCGAATGTTGAAACACTACAATGATCCCCCTGCTTAAAGGAGCAGGTGATGATTGATTTGTACATACTTTTTGACTTTTTAGAGTCTATAGTACCAGGAACACGCAGAAGAAAGCAGGCGATGCTTCCCAGTTTGCAGAGGGCAACAAGAAGCTAAAATCAAGGCGCTCTGGCCTGCTGTTCTTGACTTCCCGCCAGGAGAAGCCATCCTCGAGTGGAGCCACTGTTAGCTCCTACTGTAGCAAGTATTCATTTTTCATGATTGGCATTTCACAGGCCAAATATGTCGTACTTTGCTTGCTGCAATGCTCCATATTTGCTCCAACAGTCTCTAGATGAAGAAGGCTTCTTCAAGATTCATTCAATTGCCTTCAAATTTTGTAAAATTTTTCCTCGTATCGCTACTTTCAGTTAAAGGGAGGTCCAAACAGTTTAATCTTGGTCTCCCTAGGTTTAAATTTCATGTTTTAGAATATAGAGATTGTAAGTCTGTCCAAACAGTTTAATCTTGGCAGACTCTTAGATAGGTAGAGAAACAGAAGAGTCCAACAGTTTAATCTGGGCTCTCGAAGAAATAAGGGTAGTATGTAGATAGGAAGCATCAAAATAAAATGTATGATGGGTTTGCAAGTCTAAGTGCACCCCCAAGCAAAAGAAGAACAAATGCTAGGAAGTAGGCTGGGTAGGTAGTTCTGAGGCTGTTGAATTGCTGACAAGTTTCAAGTTTGTAGGAATCTTATCATGCAGAACATAATCAGCAAAGATTTGTAAGCAAAAGGCTCAATTAAGGTATAACTAACTCCCCTTCGCTGCTTTCCCCCAATCATTAACTAACTTCCCCAAAAGAGGTCAAGATCTGCTTGACACCTCTTTAGTTCATCATCTTCATCACTCTGGTTGAGTAAAGATCTGCTTTGCTCAAAGGTGTTCCATATCTTCTCATGAAATATGGTCCTACCCCCTCGCAACAGCCTAAGTTCCCCCCGAATTTAGCACTTTCTTACCACCTCCACATTAACCCCTAACATTATTATATAGCTCCCTATGTTTCGCGTCCCCGTATTAATATTAAGTAAATTCCCCTATGTAATATTCCCTCCCCCTGGATGAGAAATAACCATAGTAAGTCCCGGGAATTGCTTAGTTTATCAGAAACTAAGCAAGAACCCAACCTCCAAAACCACCTTTCGCATACTATGGACTCCTTCATAAGTATAAAACTCCCCCGAAGTAGTCGGACCCCTTCTGAAACTTCAAGGTCCCTTCACACCCACTTACTTACCTTTTCCCCTTCAAAGTCGTTTTTGCATCGCAACCTCACCATCTCACTTTCATGCAAAACCTTGCGCACCCGTTCCCCGCCAAGGCGACATTGCGAAATTGGCGATCGGCGATCGCAAGCGCCGATTATCCAGTCTGTTCACCCCTTCATCTTCCCTGATACGATATCGCAATATCGCATATCAGCAATAGCAAGCACCACACGCCCAACCTAATGATCCCCCTGTTTCCCCGCCGACGTGATATCGCTATATCGCATCGGAGTCTCTTCACCACAGTCCACCAGTAACCCACCATGTCACGCTGTACCAGGGACCCACTGATGATGTCATCCACCCTATAGCTGACGCAGTGCTTATGTCAGCAGCTAGAAAAGCCGAAAAAGCTTCGCGCAAGAAGAAAATTCGCACTTCGGAGCTCCAGATCAAGAAACAGAGGCAGTTTTCGATGTGTGAATAGCGCGAAGCACTATTCGCGCATCGCTACGAGAAATAGGCCATTTCGAGGAATCTTCAGGGAATCTTTTGATTGCCTAGCCCACTACGCGCCGAAAAAGCCCGAAATCGCCCAATTGTGCCAAAGGATCCGGTTTAAATATAGCAGCAGATCATTCACAGAGTTCAAAGTGTATCAGATCAAATTAGCAGACTTCAAGCGTGTCAAAGAGTATCAGTTGACGGCGGAAATCATCAACGTAGCAGCAAAGTGTATCAGAGAATATCTTGAGCAGTGGCCCAAAGCAAGAGAAATTGAATATCTTCCGGCAGATCCATAGGAGGACAGAAAAGTCACCTGGAGCTCTCAAATCATAATAATTGCACATTCAATTCGCACCAAAGACGAACTGCAGCCCCAAAGCACATTCACTTCAGCAGCAATGCATCTGGTCCCCAGGGCCACCTCGTCACCTGTTCCGATTCAGCTGCCCCTAGCGCAGCCAAAAAGATTTACTTGCATTTATTTCCAGCAACATTTAGATTCTTTTGAAGAGTTCTAAGCAGACCTGTCACGGTCACTTGTAATGATGTCTTCCTGATATTTTGTTTGTAAATACCACCCGAAGCGATATTGTAAAGGGTTGGTTGGTTGGTAGTAGTAGTTGTTGGTCAGTTTCTTTCCAGCAATTTTCTCTGAGTAAAGACTCACACTGTAACTGTCACATTTTTCATAATCAAAGATTGCTGAAAGCATGGATTGCGAAACAACTTGCTGTTTTATCTTGGCCAAGGAATGATTACGGAATTCCTGTGTCTCTGCATGATCCAATAAGTGTTCTTCCTCCCTGTTTATTTTACGTTTTTATCATCTTTCAGCCATTCTAAGTTGCAGGAAAAAAGAATAGCTTAAGATTTGTTTAAGTACACCTTAAGTTCAATTTCTGCACTTTTCGATGTTTTCTTCTGAAACGGTCATGAGCTAGAATTCTTAACTGCTCTAGTTTACCCTGTTTCGTTCGTATATGGGTGCATGTATTTGGAATTCTTAACTGCTCCGGGATCCCACTCATCCATTTCTCCCCTCTGTAAGCATGATGAAATGATTCTCTTTTGCCTTTCATCCCTGATGTTCATTCTGTACTTTCAGCAGCTTCAATGTTGTATCCTGCATGGCTATCCTGCTCCGTATCCCCTTGTGACCAAGAAAACGCTCGCATGCCTCAATCTGTGACTCCATGTCCAATGGTTCAAAACTTATAACACTTTACTGTGCCTCTTTACTCGAGAATCCTACCTTCCTCCCAATCACAGTCAACATTCCCTTGAAGTCAGAAAGCTAGCCTAAAATCATCAACTAAGATTGAATCCAGATCAACTGAGGTTGAATCTAAAGGGAGAGCCCTCTCCGATTGCAGGTGGGCTAGAACCTGCAATCAGAAGATTGGTTTGTGGTTACCTCGGCCGTATCTCTAATAGGAGCCTAGGGACAACCTGAGTGATAACAGGAAACTCAAAGTGTCCCCTGAACATGTGCTCATGATCCATAAATATAAGAAAATTCATCTTCCCAGATGGTTGCAACAAATTGGCAATGGGGTCTTCAATAATATCAGGAAAAAGGGAAGTTTGTTCTTGAAATATGCATTTGAGGTAGCCATATTATCAATAGAAAAAATGTGCACATCCATCGTGATTTGAATTTGTAATATTATATTTTTTTTCTAAGATCGTCACCAAAATATAAAAATGTGCTTGAGGTTTGTACTCCAAAATAGCAAGTAAAAAACATGAATTTTATGTGTGTTTTACTTAAGTTAGTTTCATGAATAAAACTTAAAACATGAAACCAAAACACTGAATGGAAGCATGCATCAATCAATAATACACTAGCCATTGATAAAGGAGTTCACCCCTCTTGAGCTACATCTCCTTGGATCAGCTAAGGCATGAACCCTTCTCATTATGCTCAATATCTAGAAAAGAAGAGTACATAAACTACTAAAATGGAATGGCCAGTTTCTCCTTCAAAGAAGCAACTTCTGAAAAAGTTCTCACTCAATACACATGTTAACCTACAGTCAAACATGTAAACCTTCAACAAACATAGGAATCTTACACCAAGACCCCATACTCCAACTTCAAAGAGCATAAAAATACCGCAATCCACTTGAAGTACATAAACAATTGTCTTCTCCAAAACACATATAGAGAAAAGAAGAAATAAATCTACAACATTGCTATAATGGCTGTTACAGAAAGCACATGGAGGCTAGAAGACCCCTACAAGGTCAACTCCATCTTGAAACTCCTCCATAAACTAAATCAACACTCTAGTTAACTATGGCACCCATAGGCTTAACATTTTAAAAATCCTATCCAGCAATGCTCATTTGAACCTGAAACCTATTCTAATGAGTTCATAATACTCAAAAATCGCTAAGTAGCCTCTTTTTTCATCCCATTTCATCGAAGCTTGCCCTAGTTATGACTTTTGTCAGTTTTTTCACAATTTTCTCCTCCAAATCTGGCTTACTGCCAGTTTAATTTATTATTTGGAGTTAATTCTAGAAGTTCCATTGAAAGCTTCCCGCCTACTTCCCAACCTATCTCACGGTTAAGTCTGAGTGGTCAAATACAAATTGGTGGGTCCGTCAGAAAAGGCGACGATTCTACAACTCTATCGCAAATGACAATCGGCTTTGTCGAGTGTGATTCTTATATTTGGGACTCAGCACATTGCGATATGTGATACGGTGATCTAGAAGATCCGACGAGTTATAAACTACAACTCTGAAATGATATCGCGTTCACAAATTGCTTCATCGAAGTCCCTCGGCAACATACATATCGACGAGGTACTGTTGCGATATGAGATTGCGATTATCACAAATCACAACCCGACTCTGCGATTGCGATATATTGCATCGCAACCGTGATTGCTCTAGGGGTTGATTTCCTTAACATTCTACAATGTGTGATTGTGATATCATAAATCACAGATTGACACTTATTGTGGCTTCTTCTTAACCCATGACCACTATTTTTTTTCCAATATGTGATTTGTGGCACCCAATGGAAACCTCCCACTTGGCACTTCCTCATCTGCTAGGACCTTTTCCATGTCATCTAATCCTGCCACATGTCCACATCAAACCTAAACTTTTACTTGCTCTAACGTATGCATACGAGCTCGAATTTGAGTTCTGTTGACACCATTGGAATTAGAATGATGATATCTATGCATTTTTTTAGGTTCCACACGATTCTGACAACTTTGAATTTTTGTCAAATTTTGAGCTCCTCATCACTCTTCCCCACTAAAAAACTTTTGGTCCCAAAATTTTACCTTCAATTTCTCAACATTTCAAGGCACAGCTCCTTTATTTTTCAAAACTCAATCTAATCGATGTTTGTAGTGCCCTGAATTGTACTTGTATTAGAATTTTCGCAAGCTGAACTTGAAATATAACTTGACCAAAGAATTCAAGTTCGATGTTCTTCTTGGCTTGTCCATGTCATTATGGCCATCCAAAACAACATCCTTACCAAGAAGTATTCCATTTTGCCCATTTGCAAAATCCTTATTGAGGATAAGATCCTAAAAGACTTTGCCAAAATGAACCAAAACAAGCCTCACAGAGTGAATACTTGTATAACTTGAGTGCTAAACACATTTGGAACATAATAAATGTGTTGCGACTACTCATAAAATAGTTTTAAAATGCTTTCTCAAACTACAAATAGAAATTCATTTTACAAAATGGAATAAACTTGACTCCCAAATTTTCCATTCAAATTCACTATCAACAAGCCAAACTAGCATTGTAATGCTTAAAGAAAACATTGTTGCATATAAGTGAGTTATTTATGAACATCACTCTTACAAGTTACCCAACTATGGGGATATGCAACTAGTAAAAAACAAAATTTTACAAACTTCAGCTCAACAAATATTCCGCCCATTTCTTACCCACTAGGTAAATGAACCCTCTATTTGAACTTTCTTTTCTTCTAAAGCTGCTTCAGGATGGTTGCATCTTGTGCCATTTTTTATTTTGTCATTTCCTCTTCTGGTGATTGCATGATTTTCCTGCCCTTACCAAGATGAAGTTGTGGAAATAAATTCCAACACTTCTTGACCCAATGTCCACTGATATTGTAGTGAGTGCAAAAGTTCTTTTGAGCTCCTCTTGGCTCACTTGCCTTTAACCTTGGATGAGATTTTCTCTTTGTGGTCTCAATTCCATTAGACATAAACATATTCTTTATGATTGCTTTCCTTTTATTTCACTTGTCTACACAATGTTTAGATGAAAGGAAAAAGGTGCATGGAAACATATTCCTCAATATGTTATTCAAATTAGCATGTTTTTTTCCATTATGAAAAGCATTCGTATTATTAGGACGATTATACCTATTTTTGGAGTCCTTTGGTTTATGCTTCTTGTTTGAGGAACTTGCATGGCAAGAAGAACTTAACTTCCCTTATTCTTCAACTTTTTCATCTTTCTTTGGAGATGTTTTGCACGTCAAGTCCTCCTTACGCTTGAGGAACCAAGAGAGAACCAATCCTAGATGTAAATCCCAACATCTTCCCTCCTCATTTCCTCTCTTACGACAAAAGGAACATGATACCCATAAGCTATCAATAGAAGACGATTCTTCCTTTGAGAAATAGCCTAAGCCTTCATATTTAGGCCTCTCCTTGGCCTGAATTGGATTTTTAATGCCTTGGTAGTTTACTCCAAGGCCTGCTCCCTTGTAAACCATCTTGGTCAAGAGCTTGGATCCAATGCCTTTAATATGTTTTTCAAAGGATGCAAATGAATTTAGGTCAACATTTTCACATAAGGAAGAAGCATGTAAATTCTTACCATTTGCCTCATCTTTTAATTGACATACAAAGATGTTTTCGAACTCCCTTTTTATTTATGATGTGTCCTCTTGGACTCTTTGGCTCTATTCTTTTGTCTCCTCGAAATTGGTGCTAATAGAACCTCATCTTCCACATCATGTGGAAAAAAGGTACAAACTTGTGCATATACCATCTTTAAGGGACTCTCTACACTAGCATCTTGCATAAGAGTTGTAGAAAAACATGAAGATTGTGGAGAAGACAGTGGTTTATCACCATTCTTGTTACCTTCTTCCCTTGGAGAAGATTCTCCTCTTGGAGTTCTAAAGATTTCACCTTGCAATTTGGTATTCCTATCTTCATAGAGGGTTTTCACCATTTCTTCCATGTCCAAGAAAGAATTTCTAAAAGCCTTCACATCCTCTGACATTCTTGCAGGCTCTCCTCCTTGGGACATGTTTTTCTTGAAGCTTCTACTACAATTTGAGGTAGAACGTGGTGGTAGAGATTGTAACAATCTTTCTTTCCTTTCCAAAACCTTCTTCTCACTTGAGCTTCAAAACACATTCACTTGAAAACAACAGTCAATTCCTCCTTGCACAAAGAAAACCAAAGCTTTGATACCAACTTGATTTGAATTTGGAATATTATATTTTTGTGCTAAGATCCTTATCAGAATATAAAAATGTGCTTGAGGTTTGTACTCCAAAATAGCAAGTAAAAAAAGGAATTTTATGTGTTTTTTACTTAAGTTAGTTTCATGAATAAAATTTAAAACATGCAACCAAAACACTGAATGGAAGCATGCACCAATTAGTAATACACCAGCCATTGGTAAAGGAGTTCACCCCTCGTGGGATACATCTCCTTGGATCAGCTCTAAATGCATGAACCCTTCTCATTATGCTCAATATCTAGAAAAGAAAAGTACATAAACTACTGAAATGGAACGACGAGTTTCTCCTTCAAAGAAACAACTTCTGCAAAAGTTCTCACTCCATACACATGTTAACTTACAGTCAAACATGTAAAACTTCAACAAACACATGCATGTTACACCAATACCCCATACTCCAACTTCAAAGAGAATAAACAATACCAAAATCCACTTAAAGTACATAAACAAGTCTCTTCTCTAAAACACATATAGATAAAAGAAGAAATAAAGCTACAACATTGTTGTAATGGTTGTTGCAGAAAGCACATGGAGGCTGGAAGACCCTTACAAGGTCATCTCCATCTTCAAGCTCCTCCGTAAACTGAATCAACTCTCTAGTTGACCATGGCACCCATAGGCTTCACTTTTTTAAACCATATCCAGAATTTCTTCTTTGATCCTAAAACCTCTTCCAATGAGCTCCAAATGCTCATAAATGGCTAAATAGCCTATTTTTACATCCCATTTGGTCATCTGGATATTCATTCATGGACTCTGAGTCATGGAAGGATCGTCCTAGATTGAGCTGAGGGGCTAGGGTTCTATCGGTACTATGGAAGTGGGGAGTTTGTGGAGGTGAAGGAATTCTTTGTATCTAATGGCATGGTGTAGGGACAACCTTTGCTTGGGAATTAGGCATGAATACGTTATTATGAATACTTTAACTGGAGCCTTCTTTGAGCTCTCCGTTGGGCACGAGATCCCCCCCAATGTAAGTTTTGGGGCTGAAATCCCAAGTTTTGACTAAGTCTGATGCAAAGACTCTGTGATTTGTGGACATGGAGCGTGAAGTTGTAATTGAGTCATACGGTTGTCCACCCTTACTTTTGTAATGTAATCTCTACTTGAAAGATATACCCATGGTTCGTAGATCATGGGATTGTATAAATAGAGCAAGGCTCTAAGTGTAAAGTTAAGTAGAAGATAGAAGAATCTAAGAGATGATGAAGCATTGAGACTAAGGTAGAGTCGTGTCTTTGGGTAGTAGAGTAGGAGAAGGCTTTGCAACTGAGTGTGCAGAGGCCTAGTAGTCCGCAACTAAGTGTGTGGACCCTTGCAGTTGAGTGCACAGGGCAGGTTGAGTCTGTACCCAATTAAAGCATTAAAAAAGAGATTTTTTACATTATTTCTATGTATCTTTTCTTATTTTATGCATTGAAGTATATTGGGTATGAATTACAAGTTTACTATTTATTTGTTGTGTGAACTTATATGAATGTGTTGAATAAGTGAATATGAGATAAAGTATCTATTTACGCAAAGATAACTAACCGTTATAAGAAGATAAGTGATATCCACAGTGTAACTTGGGGAAACAAGGCAGATGACTACTTTATCAATGTGAAATATCCTCAACCCTTCGTTAGGTCTGTGCGAAGGTGAGTATAATAGGCCATGAAGGCCTCGTAGGTCAAGAAAGTGCACAAAGTGACCTATGCGAAGGTATTCAAGGTTGGACTAAATGAACCCCTTAGACATCTCAAGGGTGTGGAAACTTGGTTCCATCATCCCCCCATACTGCTTCATGTGAGACCTCAATTTGTGCTCCATGGGCTGTTGCCGAAAGGGCCAGTAGTACAGGGATTTGTTTGGCTAAATAGATTTGAATTTGGGTCAGGCCCTCTCAAGCCAACAAATTGTTATATTGCTGGGACTAGAATCTGCATAGAGATGTCTGATATCATCTCATTGGAATCCAACTAAGAAATAAATTGAAGGTTGGTTTGACAAGAGAATTCATGAGTTTGTGGCGCATGAGAGTAGGAATCCACGACTGACAAAAAAAGAGTGGTTAGACTGCTACCTATACATCGAGATCCATGAAATTTTCTTCGCATCTTTCCCTACTGAATTATACGAGTGGATCACGATGCTAGCAGATAGCCAAGGAAGGTGGAAGCTCAACAATCCTATTGTGTAGACCCTAGAGTTGGTGTGCATATTGGAACCATTGGAGGTGTTAGGTTCATATACCAATACGTTTCATTTTTCATGGTTGACTAGAGAAGTGCCAAATATGTTCATCCTTTCCATGCTGCAAAGGTTCCATATTTTGTAGAATTTCACTATGTACAAGTGGTCGACTCTTGCCACAATTGATGAATAGCCAGACAGTTTAATCCTAGCTAGATCATGTTTGAATTTACTTGTCTTAGAATAGACAATAAAGGTCTATACAAACAGTTCAATATAAGAAGACAAGTAGTTAGGTAGAGAAGCAAAGGGTCTCAACAGCTTAATCTGAGCCCATGGAAGAGATAAGGGTAGAACTTAAATAGGAGGGTAGCTAAAAGAAAAGAGGAGAATCAGGGTTTTCCAGTTCAAATGCACCCAATGAAAATGAAGAAGAAATGTTAGGTGTACTATGCTGGGTAGGAAGTTTGGATGTTGTAGAAGCAGGTTTATGAGCAACTTGGTCCTTTGGAACAAGTTTCATCTCATAAATATCATAAGGTGCTATGGGAAGGTGGTTACAAAACAAATGGAGCATGACAAATTTCACTCCTCATTTTTCCAAGAACACTTACTAACATCCCCCCAAGGACAATGAGATCTGCTCACTGCCCTTACTCCACTTCATTTCATGGAAAAAACTAAGTGAAACTATGTTTTCACCTAGGTAAAACAAGCCACATTTCTTGTGTAAAATGTTTTTATTCCATTTTGCCAAGTTTCCAAAACTTCATAACTTGGTATCCTTTCATTCCCCCATGCCTAAGTTTTTCACTCTATAAACTTAACCTTTATTCATACATATCCATCCCACATATTCATATTAGCCTCCTAACTCTATTATATAGCTCCTATATAACATTTTCCCTCCCCCTATTTTATAAAATACATAAAAAATCCCTAAAAAACTAACATCCCGACCCTTGGCAATATAGCCATATATTAAAGTTCTTTGGGAATTATAGGTTCACCTGGAACCTTATAATAACCCCTTATGCACATGTAAATATCGGGTTTCATTTAACCTTCAGTTATATGAATAACCAATCTGCCAAAGTCCAAAGTTAAAATACATTGAAAACCCTGCAAAAAACATTACAAAGCGCTGAGATATTATGGTGGGTCCTCGTACCGCGACCCCCACTGTTTCCCATTCGCTGTTGATCCTTGGATCCAGGCTCTCATATCCGATGGTGTGCAGCTGTGTCGTGATGCCCCCAACGCTTTCACTTTATGTTTCGAGAAAATGGCGGTTTCACTGCCATACAGGGGACACACGTCGCCCACCCGGCTATATCGCGACCCCCCCGCTCAATACCGCCGCTACCCAAAAAGCGATACGATAATACCACATACCGCCCTCACTTCCCACCACTGACATCATCCTGTGAGGCCACATCCACGTCAGCTCCACATAACTATTTCCACCTTAGCACCAAGTCATTCACCACGTCACCGTCCATACCCCACTACATGAAAAAAAATCTACGTTATGATGACGTCATCACAAAAAGTGCCAAAAAGCCCATAAACCCAAATTTTGTTAAAAAAGCCCATGAAAGTGATTGTCTCTATCCATTTTTATTACATTATTTTGTGGAACCTGTGCATGCATACTACGATGAAATCACCACCAAGCCTCCAGTCTATCACCTCAACCA
>APFE031297722.1:28302-97735 GCA_000404065.3 Pinus taeda
AAAGGCCCTAAAACTATTTCTACCCATTCCTTGCTGAAAATACCCTCCAAGCTTCATTTTCTGCTACAAATTTTGCCCAGCAAAGTCAAAACAAAGCGCTCTAGTCTGTAAATCCTATAAGAAAAGCCCTAGGGCTACTATTCTGCCCACTATTGCTATAAAGATGCACATTCCAAATAAAAACACAAGGAAATTTATAAGATGGAAGCCCCTGCTCCAGTAGTCCTCAATGTGGCCCCTCTCAATGCTCCACATAAAGAACTTGAATGGTTACCCCTAGCTGACAAGGATTTCAAGATTAATGACATAATGGGCAAAAAATCTCATCTCCAGGCCTTCTATGAGATTAGGAACAGCTATAGAAGCAAAGCTGACATCTTTGGAATTTGGGAGTTCAATATGCCCATGTACTACCTCCCTTGTGTCAACGTTTTTCCTGACCTCATTCACAAATGTCATGCCAATTATGAGCCCACTCAAAGGGCAGTGATGTCTCCTTCTGGAATAGTTCTATTTCATATCACTCCTGAATCTATAAATAAGATGCTGCATTTTAAGCCAACTGGGCCATTGCTCCTCTTTCCTTGGGATTTCTGCTTGACCAAGGTTCCAAATTTCCAAGTCCAGAAAGAATAGACGAATTATTTATGAAACCAAATTGTCAAACACAGGAACCTCCTCCATATCTGGACACATGGTTTAATGAAGCGGGAAAAATTATTATTGACATGATAGCCTACATCCTAGGATTCAAAACCAGTGAGTATGTAGATGAAACCACATTGGTCCTCTTATCCATCTTTACTCCATGACAGCCCCCTGTGGTCAGGTATGATTATGCCACCTACATAGCTGATAAGACCCATGAGCATGGACAGTGAAAGAGTGTTTAAATACACATCATACATATATTATTTGTTGCTCTACTATCAGCCAGATAGTTTTCGAGTTCCCCTCAGAAAATTAGATGTCAAAGGAGAGACAAGGTCTGTAATCTTCTGGACCCCAGTCTTCCACCATGTTTACTACTCTCCTTATACTTATTGTGAATTCATTGATCTGTTCATATATCCAACCACCTCTTTACTGATGACAAGTCCTCTAGATAGACTTTCTAGTGAAATGCAGAGAATTCTACAGCTCTCCAAGAGCTATAGCATCGGTGACTGGTACTTTTACCAGAATCACACTGTGATCCGAATATATGGTTGTGAGTTCTTCCCCCACAAATTGCCAAAATATGTGCCAATGCGATTGTTTGCCCTAGAATACTTCAGACAATTTATCCAAGTAGATGTAATCCATTTCTGTGAGGCCAAGAAAAAGGCACAACTCAAAATAAGAAATCAACTGGGCCCTTTCACCTTCAATAAAAGGGAAGCCTGGCAAGAGGTTGATGATATTTTAGGGCATAGACTCAAGCTAAAACAAAGTTTCTATTGGGCACCATATGACCCCAATCATTTCATAAGTTATAGTAAAGTGAAAAATAAGCTGTTAGCATATGTTCATTGTACAATCCCTGAAATCCAGCAATATGCAAATCAACAAGAGTGGCTAGAGGACACATTAGTTGAAGAGATAACTAAAGAAGAGAGATTGGAAAAGGAAATGAAAGAGCTTGAAAAAACACTTGACCTGGAAAATTTTGGACAGATACCCTTCAAGCTGCCCCAGCACATTGGAGGTGATACATCTTTTGCTGAGAGCTCACAGCAAGCATCACAAAAGGCCAGTTCAGCAGCAGCAAAGGGCAAGGAAGTGATGGATACAGAACAACAAACAATGGCAGATCAACCTATCACATCAAAAGAACAGGTTCAAGGGCAAGCTCCCCCAGCTCAAAGCAAGGCACTAGAAGCCCCTGTACTACATACTCCTCAAAATGAGGAAAAGAGCAAAAAGAGAGATAGAGAAAAGGATACCCATGCCAGTGGACCAGCAGAACAACCGAGAGATAAGAGGCAGAGGTTGAATCCCAATTTTGAGGAGGAATTTTTGGAAGATACCACAAGCAGCATGAGAGATGAGGAAAGGATCGAGCAGCAAACTTCTCCATTACCTGCCACATCAACTAGCTCATTCCAGCAATAGCTAGAGAGGCAACATAGCGTGGAAGTTTCATCCACCAGGCCTTAAAGCAAGCAAAGCTCAGATATCAAGAAAATGTTCACTGAAATAAAAGCAAAAAATGATCCAGTAAGGATGCAACTTTATAATCATCTAATGAGGACAACACCCACCAATCAACAAAGGCTAATGGCTGCTTATGATATTCAGGAAAAGAAAATGATCCTCAGTCATTTCAAGCCCAAGACACAGTAACCACAGTCAGTTGTTGATTATATTAGAACCAATTTGGAAGTTTTCTCTAAATATATCCACCCAATTGACCAGATTGAATTACATAAGAGAAATGGGGAGATGGTGTACTCCACCTTGGCAGACAAGGCATTGCTCGCTCACAAACTACAAAATTCATTACACAATAGCTCTGCCCAATTAGAATTGTAAAAGGCTTCCTCCTTAGCTAAGGACAACAGGATTAAGTCCTTAGAAGAAATTATCATCGAGCTTGGGCATAATCCTAAGGATGCAAAGGGCATCAAAGCACTAATAAAAGAAGGAGGAGGACATTGCAGCCCTCAGAAGGCAATTAAAGTTGCCAATTATAGTGCATCCACAAACTTCAGAAGTTTCACAGTAGAAAGAAGAGGAGGACATGGTAAGTTTACTAATAAGGATGAATGAGATATTAGCAGAAACAGAGCACGCATTGGCGAAAGAAATGAAATAAAGGCAGGGAGAGTCGACCTCCTAGCCACCTGAAATAGCTCCAATAGGTACCACTACTCCCCCCATAGTTACAACAGCATTCCCTCCTACTATCCCAGCATCAACAGTAGGTACCTTAGCTTCAGCAGCAACAACAGGGCCATATACCACCATGGGCATGGAAGAATTAATGAAAGCAGTAAAAGAGCTGGAGGCCCAAATGTCAGAGCTTAAAGAGGCAAAATAAAAACTGGCCAAACTAGAGGTAAGCTATGACAAATCTAAGATAACAGTGGCATTGAAAACCAGAGAGGTAAAGGCCCTAGAGAATAAGGTGAAATCATTGGAAAAAGATATCACCCTGCATAAACCTCTAGCAGACATCAAAACAATTTTGTGGACCAAAATTGGCCAGTCAATCACTGAAAATTGGCAATCAATTCAAATGATCCATGAACAAATCGAATTGATAGAAAGGGCCCAAGTGGAAATTCAAAGGGCCAGGGCATCATTGGGTAACATGCCTGAGTAGGCCAATAGACTAATCCATTTTTTGAATACTCATACCAGAGAACAGTTAGCAGCTTTGGAGATCAGGTACAAAACATGCACCATTTTGATAGTGAAAAAGGTGCTAACTATGAGGAATTTTATATAGAATTTGGAAAGGTAGTGCCAAGAAATGCAGATGGATATAAATGCCTTCACAGAAAAGTTTACAGTCTTGCAGCAGAAGGGTCTACCCAATTTATTAACCAACTATCAAAGACTGTTAACACATGAACAATATGCTCATAGGGTAAACACATATGTTACCAATCAGATCATAGCATCATCAAGCACTTCAGAAGACACAGGACCTCCCTCTGGACAAAGCTTATATGACAAATTGGAAAATCTATTCTATATTGAACATGAAATAAATCATCTTTTTGAAGTCCAGCCCAACTTCTTCAGGTATACTGAAGCTGATGAAACACTAATAAAAATACAAAGACATCAGTTGCCAACAGACCAATGGTGACAGAGCATGCTGGAAGTTTTACCAAGGTAATTCTAATTTTTTTTTCTTTTTATCTACTTTTGGTCAAATAACAAAACACGTGGCAGATATAATAAAGATGAGAACAATAGAGGAAGGAGGTTAAGTGAGGACTAGAATGCATTAAAGTGGAATCAAGCACAGATAAAGGGTCCGGGACAGTAATGCAACAATGCAAAGCAAAGACACAACTACCAGCCGACTTCCTGAGTTAAAAGCCAAACATATCTTATCAGTGAAAGAAACCAACACGACAACAATTACTCCTGCATTTATTTCTACATTTATTTCCCTTGTTAAAGTAGGTGGAGGAAGTTATTGCTTGATATCTTATCCACAAGATATTTTTTAGCTCTCTTTTGTATAAATACCTCCCCAAGAGATGTATTCGGGGTTGGTGATTTTCCTCTCTGGACCACGTTGTAGCTCTGACATTCATTAATACAAAGGCTATTGAAGTTCACTGCTGTTGGACCGTCTGAATGTGGATTTGATGTTCTGGGCCCTGCTATAGAATTCTTGTGTCTTTCTATGGATGAATAAGTTGTTCTAAACTATGTTTTGTGTTTCCTGTGTTTGCAAATTTCATATATGTTTCATAATCTTAGTAACAGGGAAAAAGAATAGCCCAGAACACGTTTAAATTCACTCTGTGTTCAATCTCTGTTGTTATTTATGTTTCCTTCAGAATTAGCATAAACTGGAATTCTTAGATGCTCCTGTTTCCACTGATTCTTTCACTTTGAAAATTGCCAACAAATTCTTTATTGCTCCTTGCTAATATTCATGCACTTTCCCTCTGCCATCATGATGAAGGATTCTTAACTGCCCTTCATCCACTGGCTTACATTTCATCAATTTCTAGATTTCAAAATTGTTCCAAAATCGATTATCTTTCTGTGTAGTATTTCCATTTATCAGAGAAAGCACACACAGCAGTTCATCCTCATAGACTCCATTTTCCCAATGGAATAAATTGTTTCAGACTTGCATCCCAGCTCTGTTTAAAATCACCATCCAACAAACTTAAAACAAAACCCTGCACATCATAAATAGCATAAAATACTTCAAAAATAAAGATAAATTATAAAGAGAGAGCCCTCTCTGGATGCAGTTTGGATAGAAGCTGCATCTAAAAGATTGGTTAGTGGTTACCTCGATCGTATTCCCTTTTCTCACAATTTTTAGGGAACAACATGAGTGATAAAATCATTGGTGACTCCGCTGGGGACTGAATGAATGTATGTTACTACTATCTAGTTTCTAAATCTATAGATGGAGCCTGAAGTTAGCCAGGCGGCCTTTGAAACTGTCTTTGCTATCCAATCACAAGAGTAAATAAAAGCTACTTCAGTCTAACTCCAGTCTAGCTTTAGATTTTAAACAGTTGTCTCAAAGATTTGTTTGGCCATCCTTGTTTCAAACCTACCTAAAGGAAAGCCCAACTCCTCTTATATTTCAAGAGCTTCCTTCAAGATATTGTCACAACTTGTATCCTCCAAATATTCCCAGAAAATACCAACAATATATTTTTAGAAGCTGGCTCCAAAGAAGAAAGTTCGGTATAGTAGGTCAAACCAAGATCCAAATCCTTCAGCTATCTTTGACAATCCAAATTTGATTCCTAAGAGCCTTAAGAAACCTAAAAATCAAGAGAGTTCTGCTGATTCAAATCTTGAAACACCTCAGCAGAAACATATTCAAACTCAGCTTACTACTCTAAAATCTCAAGCATTTTTTCCTATTGTTGTAGCTTCTTCCAGTTCACCATTGTCACTCCAAAACCTCTTTTCCCCCCTTCCATCCACAACACTTATCTCAACTGTTATCCCTGTGCTTCTAGTTGTCCCACTTTTACCTACTAATATGGCAAATCGATATGCTCCCCTGCAGTTGCTTGCCAATCCAGGGGCTATTCCACAGGATTATCAGAGAAAAATTACCTATTTTGATGGTACTGACACTTACACTGCTCAACAACATACCAAGAAGATGACAAGTTATTTTGAAAACTATGAGATTGATGATGATGATGTCAGGATGAAAATTTTTGTCCAGAGCTTAACTGGTGATGTAAGGATCTGGTTTAGGGCACTCCCTGCAAACACAATAGCTAATCCAAATGCCCTTTATCAAACTTTCCTGAATAGATGGGAAAAGAAAAAAGACCCTTTACACATCTTAACAGTATCAGAACTTGAAGAGAGGCTCACAGGAAAGTGTCCAAGATTATTGTGCGGGATTCAACAATACCTAGCTTGCTATTCCAATAAATCTTAGACCACCACCATACTTAGCATTGATCTAATTCCCTGATGGATTTGACTTGGATATTGCTTATCAGCTCAGGGAGAGAGCTCCTCCTAGCCTTGAAGATATGCAGAGCATAGCTGTGAGCGTTGAAGCCAATCTGATTTCTAAACAAAATCGAGCTAGATCTGAAAGGAGAACAACTTTCAAAGAAGAACCATCTGCCTTTGAACAAAAACTTGATGCAATCATTAAAGGCATGGACAGACTGGGAGATAGAGTGGAAACTATTGAGAAAAAATCTTCATGGGAAGGCCAAGCAAGTGGCAATGCAAGAAATCCAAATTTTAGAAAAAATCAAAATCCCAATGTAGGAAAAGCTGGTCCAGATCAAAACATTAGACCTCCATTCCAAGAAAACTATGCAGAAGCCTCCACATCTAGTGAACCAGCAGGGACCCCCACATTAATATAATGGGTCTCAATAGTGGACAACAAATTTTCCTGACTCAAGAATATCAAGAGGCTCATACTCTTAGTTAGTTTCAAATTCAATCAAGGGAATCCTTTGATTTCAAGGAAGGGTATGACACAGTTGTGTATGAATTCCATAAGCAGTATAACTAGAGAAGTAGGAGAGTAGACATCCCTGATGATCCCAAGCATAAGACAATCAAGCAACCTACCAAAACCAAACTCAAGGATTCTCATATACAAACTATTCCTAAATCAACTTCCAATCCAAATAGTCCAACAGTTGAAGATATTTCAGACAAAGATAAATCAAAACAATGCTCTTCATCTAATTTTCCACTCAGAGAAATTGTAGAGGAACATTTGGAAGATGGTGTGCAAGTAACTCCAGCTCATCATAACATTCTAGTAAAAGAGGCAGTTGTTGAAAACTTAGTTGAAAAACATAACCTTGCTGCCCAAAATGTCAAAATACAAACAAAAAAACCCTTTAATATGGAGACTGAAATAAGTAAGTTAAAAGTAGCCATTCCATTGTTTGAATTGGCTAGGCATGAATTTTTTAGAGAACAAATCAGCTGATCATTAAAAATTTCAGAAAACAAAGATTCAGTGAATATCCTTGATGATCAACCAGAACTTATATTTGGCCCTAAAGCAAATGGTAAATCAGTAGATGGAGGGGTTCCTCCCTTCTATGTAAGTTTAAACATTCATGACAAGGTGCTTCACAATGCAATGTTTGATTGAGGAGCTTCCCATAATCTGATGCCTAAATCTGTCATGGAAAAGTTGGACCTAGATATCACAAGGCCATACAAAGATCTATTTTCCTTTGATTCCAGTCAGGTCCAGTGTCTAGGCTTAATCAAGGATCTGTGTGTGTGATTAGTCCAATATCTAGCCAAGACAATTCTGATGGATGTGGTGGTAGCTAATATTCCACCCAAGTATGGAATGTTGTTATCTATATCCTGGGGTGCCAAGCTACAGGGATCTTTACAACTGGACATGTCTTATGCCACCATCTCAGTCTTTGGCTAGCCTAAGAGGCTATACCGAGAAAATTTGATGAAGTATGTGGTAAGTAGTCAAGAAAAACCCCAAAACATTCCCATTTATTCTATGCATTCAGACATGGACTCTTTTATCTTGTACAACACTGAGATTCATACCCCAACTGATGTTAAAATTGTGTCTTTAAGTCAGGATGAATTCCTAGATAAAGAATCCACAGTTCAGATTCAAGAAGTCTCGGAGAACAATAAATTGACAGTCACACATGAGGAATCCCATGAGACTGAAAATCCAACTCTACCTGCTGAGCAAATTGAAAACTCCTAATACTAGTTCCAATCAAGAAAACCTATGGTATCTAGAATTTGATGGATCTATTAATAAGCTAGGAGCAACGGTAGGGATTTGGATACACAACATGAAGGATGACCATGCAGAGGGACATGCATATAGATTGAATTTCAGATGCACTAACAACATGGCCAAATATGAAGCCCTCCTCTTAGGGCTCAAAGTGATCAAAAGCCTAGGTGCAACTCGAATATCAATTTTAGGAGATTCTGACCTCATCATTCAACAAATAAAGGGTAACTTCATTACAAATGATCTTAGGCTGAGATCATACAGAGCTACTACAATGGAAATTCTCAACACCTTTCTCGAATCCCAATTGGCCAAAATTCCAAGGAATCAAAATTTGCATGCTCATATTCTAGCAACCTTTGCCAATACTTGTAAATTGCCATTTAATCCCAATCACCGATTCACTGCCGAAATCAAACATAGACCTGTTGTACCAGATAATGTTAAAAACTGGCAGGTGCTTGAAAATGACACACAAATCAAAAATTTCTTGACTTTGAAAGAGGAGTTTTCAAGCACAAAAATGGATACAAACACAATAGATGAAAGCAATCAAATAGACAAATTTGAAACACATATTTCTGCTGAAACAACAAACCAAATTCTACATCCCACTAAGTTTACTAAAATAGATTTACAGGAACTTCAAGAAAAAGAATGTGAGGATGCCATTGGAGCAAAATGTGAAGTCATTGATTTGAAGGATAATTTTCTACCTACAGGCCTCACTCCTTTAGAGGACATTTTTTACTCAAACGACATCTCTAGGAAACCTAAAATGCAGCCATTGAACGTATAAATTAAGGACTATAATTTAGGAATTGCAGAGAATCCCAAAATGATAAAATTGTCCAAAGCTTTTCCTCCTGACCAAAAACTCAAGTATATTGAACTATTAAAAGAATTTCAATATGTGTTTGCATGGATTTATGAGGACCTAAAGTCTTATGACACTGTAGTCATCCAACACACCATACCTCTCAAAGAAAATGAAAAACCTTTCAAACAGAAACTTAGGAGGGTCAACCCTGTGCTCCTCCCTTTGATTGAGAAAGAAGTTAAGAGAATGTATGAAGCTGGAATCGTAGCTCCAATCAGAGTTTCAGAATGGGTTTCAAATTTAAGGCCCACTAGAAAGAAAATAGGAGAGATTAGGCTGTGTGTTGCTTTGAGAAATTTGAACAAAGTCTCTTTAAAGGACAACTACCCTTTACCCAAAATGGATCACATTCTACAAAGGGTAGTGGTTTCTTCAAGGATATCACTATTAGATGGATTCTCGGGCTTTAATCAGATCCTAATGCACCCTGATGACCAAGATAAAATTGCTTTCACAACCCTTTGGGGGACATTCAAATATTAAAAAATGCCTTTTTGACTCAAGAATGCAGGAGCAACTTTCCAAAGAGCCATGGATATAGCTTTTGATAAAGAAATCCATGATTTTTTAGTCATTTACCTAGATGACCTTACAACATTTTCCAAATCAGATCAAGAACACCTAGATCATCTCAGGCATGTATTCTTAATTTGTAGAAAATATGGTATATCACTAAATCCAAAGAAATCATTGTTTGGCCTAGAAGAAGGAAAATTATTGAGCCATATCATCTCTAAGGAAGGCATTAGAATTGATCCGGACAGAATACAGGCTATTTTGCAAGTCCCTCACCCTAGAAACATCAAAGAACTACAAGCCTTTTTGGGGAAGATCAATTTTCTAAGAAGATTCATACCAAATTTGGCTGAGCTGATAAGATTGCTGAACAACATGCTGAAAAAGGATTCCAAGGTTAAGTGGACAAGAGAAGCTAAGGAAGCCTTTGAAGAAATCAAAAAAGATTTGACTCAAACACAAGTCCTCACAAGTCCCAATTTTGACAAGGACTTTATCATATTCTCATTTGCATCAGAACATACAATTGCTGATGTTTTGCCTCAAAAAGATGACCAGGGATGTGAAAAACCCATAGCCTTCTTCAGCAAGGCACTTAGAGATGCTCCACTCAAATATCAAATCATGGAGAAACAAGCATATGCACTTGTAAAGGCCATCAAGGACTTTAGATTTTACATCTTGTACTCTCACATGATTTCTTATGTGCCCAACATTGTTGTTAAAGACATCCTAACCCAAGAAGGAATTGAAGGAAAAATGGGCAAATGCATAGCTGCCATACTAGAATATGACATGGAAATCAAACCAACAAAACTGATAAAAGGACAAGGACTAGCTAAACTCGTGACTAAAACCAACTTTCAAGCCCTTGACATAAATCAACTGGATAATGAGTAGGATATGGCGACTCCACAGATCAATCAAGCCTTTCTACAATCACCTTGGTATGTTGACATATGTTTTGTATTATTAAACCTGCAAGCTCCTCCAGGATTATCCAGAACTAAGAAACGATTTTTTGAAAATGAAAGATTCCAAGTTCTGTATTTTAGATCATGCTCTCTTTTGGAAAAATCATGAAGGTGTTTTATTAAATTTTCTAATCAAAGAAGAAATTGGCAAAGTGCTTAAAGAGTTTCATGCAGGGGATTGTGGTGGACACTTGTATTGGAAATCAACTGCTGATAAAATCCTAAGGGCTGGATTTTATTGGCCCACCCTATTTTTTGATGTAAAGAAACATGTAACTTCTTGCCACAAATGCCAGATTTTTGAAGGAAAGAAAAAGTCGTTGCCTCTGCCCCTCAAGCCCATTTCCACTGAAAGACCATTTCAACAATGGGGTTTAGACTTCATTGGGTAAATCCACCCTTCATCCTCTGGCTAGCATAAATGGATTTTGACTGCTACAGACTATTTTACCAAGTGGATAGAGGCCATCCCTTGTAGGCAATCCAATGACTCAGTAATCATGCAATTCTTAGAGACCAACATCTTGTCTACGTTTGGCTGCCCGGAGAATATTATTACAGACAATGCTGCTGCCTTTAAGTCTAAGAGAATGATTAATTTCTGTCATAAATACCACATTACCTTGGGCCATTCTACAACCTATTACCCTCAAGTTAATGGTCTAGCTGAATCCTCCAACAAAAGCTTGATCAACATCATTAAGAAAGTCTTGGAGGAGAACAAGAAAAATTGGCATAAAAAGCTTGTAAATGCACTATGGGCAGACAGATTGACCACTAAGAGATCTATTGGGACAAGTCCCTATGAATTGGTTTATGGTATGGAGGCAGTGTTCTCTTCTTCTTTGGGAATTCCAGTGATAACGTTGCTACAAGAGATACAGGGAGAACCTAATGATATTCAGAGAAGGATCAATCAAACTATTTACTTGCAACAGACAAGAGAGGAGGTCTATCAAAGAGCTCAAGTTCTACAAGAAAAGCTTAAAAAGATATTTGATAAAAGAACCAAAGCAGAGGATTTCTACATTGGAGACAAAGTTTTGAAATGGGATTCCAGAAGAGAAGATAGGGGAAAACATGGAAAATTTGATTTCTTGTGGAGAGGACCATTTATCGTTCAGATTGTACAAGGAAACAACACCTACTTTTTGAAAATCCTGGATTGTAGAGAGGCAGATAATGACCAATCAATGGTCGAATGCTGATGCATTATTTTGATCCACTTTGTTAAAGATACCATCACTTTAATTTGTACATAATAGGGTTTACTTTCTGCAGTTTATTACAACAATAAGATAGGGAATAGGTTGTAACAAATTTTGAGGGAAAGGCAAGGAATTGTGCCACCTTTGGGTATTGCATTTTAAGTTTATCAGAAGAAGCTAAAGAAGTAGACTTGGGAACTCAGAAAATGATGAAAAATAATCAAACAGACTATCCAAAATAGAGCTGCAATTATTGGAATGAGTTCATGAGAAATACATAAATATTGCAGGAATACCATTTTGTGTACATCAAAGGAGAAATTTCATAATACAACAAGAATTGAATATAAGGCCATCTGACCTGTTGTTCTTGACTTTTCACTAGGAAAAGCCATCCCCAAGTGGAGCCACTATTAGGTTCCTATACCAATAGGTTTCATTTTTCATGATTGACTGGAGAAGTGCCAAATATGTTCATCCTTTCCATGCTGCAAAGGTTCCATATTTTGTAGAATTTCACTATGTACAGTTGGTTGAATCTTGCCACAGTTGATGAATAGCCAAAAAGTTTAATCCTGGCTAGACATTTCTGAATTTACTTGTCTTAGAATAGAGAATAAAGTTCTGTACAAACAGTTCAAGCTTGGCAAACAAGTAGTTAGGTAGAGAAGCAAAGGGTTTGAACAACTTAATCTGAGCCCTTGGAAGAGATAAAGGTAGAACTTAGATAGGAGGGCAGCTAAAAGAAAAGAGGAGAATCAGGGTTTGCTAGTTCAAATGAACCCAATGAAAATGAAGAAAAAATGTTAGGTGTACTAGGCTGGGTAGGCAGTTTGGATGTTGTAGAAGCAGGTTTGTGAGCAACTTGGTCCTTTGGAACAGGTTTCATCTCATAAATATCATAAGGTGCTATGGCAAGGTGGTTACAAAACAAATGGAGCATGACTAATTTCCCTCCTCGGGTTTCCAAGAACACTTACTAACATCCACCCAAGGGCAATGAGAGCTGCTCACTGTCCTTAGTCCACTTCATTTCATGGAAAAAACTAAGTGAAACTATGTTTTCACCTAGGAAAAACAAGCCACATTTCTTGTGTAAAATGTTTTTATTCCATTTTTCCAAGTTTCCCAAACTTCATAACTTGTATCCTTTCATTCCCCCATGCCTAAGTTTTTCACTCTATAGACTTAACCTTTATTCATACATATCCATCCCACATATTCATATTAGCCTCCTAACTCTATTATATAGCTCCTATATAACATTTTCCCTACCCCTATTGTATAAAATACATAAAAAATCCCTAAAAAACTAATATCCTGACCCTTGGCAATATAGCCATATATTAAAGTTCTTTGGGAATTATAGGTTCACTTGGAACCTTATAATAACCCCTTGCACGCATGTAAATATCTGGTTTCATTTAACCTTCGGATATATGAATAACCAATCTGCCAAAGCCCAAAGTTAAAATACATTGAAAACCCTGCAAAAAACATTATAAAGTGTCGAGATATTATGGTGGGTCCCCGTACCATGACCCCCGCTGTTTCCCATTTGCCGTCGACTGTTGGATCCAGGCTCTCAGATCCGATAGTGCACAGCTGTATCGTGATGCCCCCAACGCCCAAACTTTATGTTCTGGGAAAATGGTGGTTTCGCCACCGTATAGGGGACACGCGTCACCCACCCGGCTGTATCGCGACCCCCCCCCCCCCCCCCGCGCTCAATACAGCCGCTACCGAAAAAGCGGTGAGATAATACCACATACTGCCCTCACTTCCCACTGCTGACGTCATCCTGTGACGCTACATCCATGTCAGCTCCACGTCACTATTGCCACCTTAGCGCCAAGTCATCCACCACGTCACCATCTGTACCTCGCTACATGACAAAAAATCTACGTTATGATCATGTCATCCCAAAAAGCGCCAAAACTTCCATAAACCTGAATTTTGTTAAAAAATCCCGTGAAAGTGATTGTTTTTATCCATTTTTATTACATTATTTTGTGGAACCTGTGCATGCATACTACGACGAAATAGCCACCAAACCTCCAGTCTGTCACCTCGACCACCACAGCCCGACGTCCCACTCTGCAAGTCATCACCCAACTGGTGAGTAACTCCAGTGCACTATGAGAATAGGTATTTATCATAATCCTGCTAAAAAACCCTCTGAATTTCAATTTTTTTCTGCAGAATTGTCTAGGCAACCCAAAATCTCGTTAAAATTCACCCTGCTACTTGCAAATAAATACACGAGGACCACTCTCTTGACCATTGTTTCATCGAAAAACCTGCACATTGCGTACCTGTCTATACAATTCACCCAGTAAGCCGATAAAAATAGGTATTCACCTGAGTCTTGCCCCCAAGCCCCTTGTTTTGACTTCCCTTTGCAAAATTGCCCACTAAAACTACTATTTTGCCCAATTGTTACTAAAAAACCTACCAACTCCCTCTAACTCTGCAAATTTCTCCCATTAAGCTGAGCTCGAGGTTACTTTGGTCTGTGATTGCCAAAGGAAAGGCATTGAAACTATTTATACCCATTCCTTGCTGGCAAAACCCTCCAAGCTTCATTTTCTACTACAAATTCTGCCTAGCAAAGTCTAAACAAAGTGCTCCAGTCTGTAAATCCTCTGAGAAAAGCCCCAGGGCCGCTATTTTTCCCACTGTTGCTGTAAAGACCCACATTCCAAATAAAAACACAAGGACATTTATAAGATGGAAGCCCCTGCTCCAGTAGCCCTCAATGTGGCCCCTCTCAATGCTCCACATAAAGAACTTGAATGGTTACCCCTAGCTGACAAGGATTTCCATATTAATGACATAATGGGTAACAAATTTCATCTCCAGGCCTTCTGTGAGATCAGGAACAACTACAGAAACAAAGTTGACATCTTTGGAATTTGGGAGTTCAATATGCCCATGTACTACCTCCCTTGTGTCAATGTTTTTCCTGACCTCATTCACCAATGTCATGCCAATTATGAGCCCACTAAAAGGGCAATGATTTCTCCTTCTAGAATAGTTCTATTTCATATCACTCCTGAATCTATAAATGAGATGTTGCATTTTAAGCCAACTGGGCCATTGACTCCTCTTTCCTTAGGATTTCTGCTTGACCAAGGTGCCAAATTGCCAAGTTCATAAATAACCAGGATAGGCAAATTATTTATGAAACCAAATTGTCAACCTCAGGAACGTCCTCCATATCTGGACACATGGTTTAATGAAGTAGGAAAATTTATTATTGAAATGATAGCCTAGATCCTGGGATTCAAAACCAGTGAGTATATAGATGAAACCACATTGGTCCTCTTATCCATCTTTACTCTAGGACATCCCCCCGCGGTCAGGTATGATTATTCCACCTACATAGCTGATAAGATGAATAAGCAATTCATGAGTATGGACAATGAAAGAGTGTTTAAATACACATCATACATATATCATTTGTTGCTTTACTATCAGCCAGATAGTTTTCAAGTTCCCCTTAGAAAATTAGATGTCAAAGGGGAGAGAAGGTTTGTAATCTTCTGGACCCCAGTCTTCCACCATGTTTACTAATCTCCTTATACTTATTTTGAATTCATTGATCTGTTCAGATATCCAGCCACCTCTTTACTGATGATAAGTCCTCCAGATAGACTTTTTGGTGAAATGCAGAGAATTCTACAGCTCTCCAAGAGTTATAGCATAGGTGACTGGTACTTTTACCATAATCACACTGTGATCTGAATATATTGCTGTGAGTTGTGCCCCTACAAATTGCCAAAATATGTGCCAAAGTTATTGTTTGCCTTGGAATACTTCAGACAATTTATCCAAGCAGATGTAACCCATTTCTGTGAGGCCAAGAAAAAGGCACAACTCAAAATAAGAAATCAACTGGGCCCTTTCACCTTCAATAAGAGGGAAGCCTCACAAGAGGTTGATGATATTTTAGGGCACAGACTCAAGCTAAAACAAAGTTTCTATTGGGCACCATATGACCCCAATCATTTCATAAGTTATAGGAAAGTGAAAAATAAGCTGTCAGCATATGTTCATTGTACAACCCCTAAAATCCAGAAATATGCAAATCAACAAGAGTGGCTAGAGGGCACATTAGTTGAAGAGATAATTGAAGAAGAGAGATTGGAAAAGGAAATGAAAGATCTTGAAAAAACACTTGACCTGGACTCTTTTAGACAGGTACCCTTCAAGCTTCCCCAACACATTGGAGGTGATACATCTTTTGCGTAGAGCTCACAACAAGCATCAAAAAAGGCCAGTTTAGCAGTAGCAAAGGGTAAGGAAGTGATGGAAACAGAACAACAAACAATGGCAGATTAGCCTACCACATCAAAAGAATAGGGTCAAGGGCAAGCTCCCCTAGCTCAAACCAATGCACCAGAAGCCCCTGTACTACAGACTCCTCAAAATGAGGAAAAGAGTAGAAAGAGAGATAGAGAAGAGGATACCCCTGCCAGTGGACCAGCAGAACAATCGAGAGATAAGAGGCAGAGGTTGAATCACTATTCTGAGGAGGAATTTTTGGAAGATACCACAAGCAGCATGAGAGATGAGGAAAGGACTAAGCAACAAACTTCTCCATTACATGGCACATCAACTAGCTCATTCCAACAAGAGCTAGAGAGGCAACATAGCGTGGAAGTTTCATCCACCAGGCCTCAAAGAAAGCAAAGCTCAGATATCAAGAAAACTTTCATTGAAATAAAAGCAAAAAATGATCCAGTAAGGATGCAACTTTATAATCATCTAATGAGGAAAACACCCACCAATCAACAAAGGCTAATGACTGTTTATGATATTCTGGAAAAGAAAATGATCCTCAGTCATTTCAAGCCCAAGACACAACAACCACAGTCAGCTATAGATTATATTAGAACCAATCTAGAATTTTTCTCTAAAGATATCCACCCAATTGACCAGATTGAATTACATAAGAAAACTAGGGAGATGGTGTACTCCACCTTGGCAGACAAGGCATTGCTTGCTCATAAACTGCAAAATTCATTACACAATACCTCTGCCCAATTAGAAGTGGAAAAGACTTCCTCCTTATCTAAGGACAATAGGATTAAGTCCTTAGAAGAAATTATCATCGAGCTTGGGCATAATCCTAAGGATGAAAAGGGCATCAAAGCACTAATAAAGAAGAAGGAGGAGGACATTGTAGCCCTCAAAAGGCAATTAAAGCTGCCAATTACAGTGCATCCACAAACTTCAGAAGTTGCACAACAGAAAGAAGAGGAGGACATGGTAAGTTTACTAATAAGGATGAATGAGAGATTAGCAGAAACAGAGCAGGAATTGGAGAAAGAAATTAAAGAGAAGCAGGGAGATTCTACCTCCCAGCCACCTGAAATAGCTCCAACAGGTACCACTACTCCCCCCATAGTTACAACAGCAGTCCCTCCTAGTATCCCAGCATCAACAACAGGTACCTTAGCTTTAGCAACAACAATAGGGCCAGATACCAGCATGGGCATGGAAGAATTAATGAAAGCAGTAAAAGAGCTGGAGGCCCAAAAGTCAGAGCTTAAAGAGGCAAAAGAAAAACTGGCCAAACTAGAGGTAAGCTATGACAAATCTAAGATAACAGTGGCAGATAAAACCAGAGAGGTAAAGGCCCTGGTGAATAAGGTGAAATCATTGGAAAAAGATCTCACCCTACATAAACCTCTAGCAGACATCAAAACAATTTTGTGGACCACAATTGGCCAGTCTATCACTGACTAATGGCAATCAATTCAAACTATCCATGAACAAATTGAATTGATAGAAAGGGCCCAAGTGGAAATTCAAAGGTCCAGGGCATCAATGGGAAACATGCCTGAGCAAGCCAATAGACTAATCCATTTTTTGAATACTCATACCAAAGAATAGTTGGTAGCTTTGAAGATCAGGGATAGAACAAGCACCATTTTGACAGTGAAAAAGGTGCTAACTATGAGGAATTTTATACAGAATTTGGAAAGGAAGTGCCAAGAAATGCAGATGGAGATAAATGCCTTCACAGAAAAGTTTACAGTCTTGTAGTAGAAGGGTCTACCCAGTTTATTAACCAGCAATCAAATACTATTAACACATGAACGATATGCTCACAACGTAAACACATATGTTACAAATCAGATCACAGCATCATCAAGCACTTCAGAAGACACAGGACCTCCCTCTGGATAGAGCTTATATGACAAATTGGAAAATCTGTTCTATATTGAACATGAAATAAATCATCTTTTTGAAGTCCAGCCCAACTTCTACAGGTATACTGAAGCTGATGAAACACTAATAAAAATACAAAGACATCAGTTGCCAATAGACCAATGGTGGCAGAGCATGCTGGAAGTTTTACCAAGGTAATTCTGATTTTTTTTCTTTTTATCTACTTTTGGTCAAATAACAAAACACGTGGAAAATATAATAAATATGAGAACAATATAGGAAGGAGTTCAAGCGGGGACTAGAATGCATTAAAGTGGAATCAAGCACAGATAAAGGGTTCGGGACAACAACGTAGGAACGCAAAGCAAAGACACAGCTACTAGCCGACATCCTGAGTTAAAAATCCAAACATATCTTATCAGTTAAAGCAGCCAGCGTGGCAACAATTACTCCTGCATTTATTTCTACATTTATTTCCCTTGTCAGAGTAGGTGGAGGAAGTTATTGCTTGATATCTTATCCACAAGATATTTTGTAGCTCTCCTTTGTATAAATACCTCCCTAAGAGATGTATTCGGGGTTGGTGATTTTCCTCTCTGGACCACGCTGTAGCTCTGAGATTCTTTAATACAAAGACTGATGAATTTCACTGCTGCTGGACCATCTGAATGTGGATTTGATGTTTTGGGCCCTGCTACAAAATTCCTGTGTCTTTCTATGGATCAATAAGTTGCTCTAAACTGTGTTTTTTGTTTTCTGTGTTTGCAAATTTCATATATGTTTCATAATCTTAGTAATAGGGAAAAAGAATAGCCCAGAACTTGTTTAAATACACTCTGTTCAATCTCTGTTTTTATTTATGTTTTCTTCAAAATTAGCATAAACAGGAATTCTTAGATGCTCTTGTTTCCACTGATTCTTTCACTTTGAAAATTGCTAAGGAATTCTTTACTGCTCCTTGATAATATTCATGCACTTTCCCTCTGCCATCATGATGAAGGATTCTTAACTTCCCTTCATCCACTAGCTTACATTCCATCAATTTCTAGATTTCAAAATTGTTCCAAAATCGATTATCTTTCTTTGTAGTATTGCCTTTTATCAGAGAAAACACACTCAGCAGTTCGTCCTCATAGACTGCATTTTCCCAATGGAATAAACTATTTCAGACTTGCATCCCAGCTCCGTTTAAAATCACCATCCAACAAACTTAAAACAAAACCCTGCACATCATAACTAGCACAAAATACTTCAAAAACAAAGATAAATTATAAAGAGAGAGCCCTCTCTGGATGCAGTTTGGCTAGAAGTTGCATCTAAAATATTGGTTACTGGTTACCTCAGCCCTATTCCCTTTTCTCACAAGTTTTGGGTAACAACCTGAGTGATAACAGGAGGATACGATTGCATGCACTGTTGATCACTGGGTCGATCAGATTATAGGAGGATTCATTACTGAGTTCATGGTATATACTTCAGTCATCTATAGGAAGGTTGAGCGATGTTTTCTCAAAGGACCATGAGGTAAGTACATAAAGTCTCTGAATACTTAGATGAAAATGTTATTGTGTGAAAATAGGGTTATGCAATTACCCTGATGTTCATTGCTACGTGAAATGGAAAATAACACAGAAAGAATGAGGTAAGGGACCAGAGAATAGCCCTTTGATTTCACCTCCATGAGGGGACGAGGAAGAGCTCGTGAAGGTCTCGCCATGGAGTGCGATCAGCTTGATAAGGCATAGGATTCTGCACGTACCACCCCCACCCACACCACCACCAACTTCACCACCTTCACCTCCATCTTTGTCCGTACCACCTTCGCCACCACCATGAGTCAGTATGGAACATGCGATAAAGTTTCCTGTGTTCAAGGGAGTAGGAAATGAAGATCCGGACCAGTTTTGGTTCATGATAAGATCCATATGGGAAGTGTAGGGAGTTATAGATGATAATATAAAGAAAGCGACACTGGTCAGCACTCTACAGGATCACGCACTGACCTAGTATATTAAGCATACTAATGACAATTCGAATGCGGGGATCACATATATCCAAATTGCGTTGAACAAAGAATTTAGTAGGCTGAAGTCAGATTCGCAGTCAATCATTGGATTCAAAGAGATGACAATGCTACCAGGTGATACTCCTTGGGAGTAGGATTAGAGACTGAAGTGCACAATTCATGAAGCTAATATGACCTTGACGGATGGACAACACCACGAATGGTTTGTAGTATCGCTAAAGCTGCATTTGAGGAACACGGTGTCACAACAGAGGTTAACGACTCAAGCAGAGGCCTTGGAGATCGCGATGAGGTTGCATGAGACCCTTATATAGGATCCTAACTTGGGAGTTTAGTAGATCCACGTGCAGTTGAAAAACTTATGCCTTAAGATGCATAGTCTGAACCAAGACAGGATAGCCCAACTAGAAGTGTGTGAAGAGGTATGGTGCATTAAATGTAAGGGTTAGGGTCATGACAAGGACCACTACCTAGTGTTCGTGAATTACCTTGTGGGAGGAGGATTGATGCCATTAAGACCAAAGGCACAAATGGTACCTAGGGCGGTGCCTACTTTGTGGTGGGAAATTTGTCAAATAGGAGGAAAGCATACTAGGAAAACTACTATTTGTTATAGAAGTGCACACAAAATTCACAATAGTTGTTCTGTAATTTTGTAGATTGGTTGGACATGATGAGCACACTTGTAGAAGCTATGAGCTGATGATGGATAGAACTCCCACCTATAGGGTTCAAGCCGAAATGTTACCCCTTGACCAGAATGCAGGAGTGCTGCAAACCAGATTTCAGGGTCACAGACGAGGCTGATATGGAGGTGGACCTAGAAGAGGTTATAGACAGCTGATATGTTACAACTACGGTGGGCCGAGACACTGTGCCCATGATTGTATGAATCCAACATGTCCATCATGTTTGTATTTTACTTTGTTTGATCACTAGATGGAGGATGGTCCTACGCTAATAGCTTGGATGCGTGAAAAGGGAGCACTACAACCTCCCCCAACTCAGAACCTACAAATGATGATGTCTGAGCTGCGCGAGGAAGATCCAAATATGAACATTGTGCTCCGAAGTGGAATGAAGATGGCAGATGATAAAGGAAAACAACTCGAAGATAGTTCTTGGGTTCAGAAGGATTTGACGAAAGAACCAGAGTTTGATTTGGAGCGCGCTAAGGAAACCTTCATGGAAGCTAACAAGAGCTTCAATGACGTCTCCACTTCAGGAAGCAAAGATAGATCAAAGCCATAAATGGACCCATCTATGCTTATGACATTCCTAGAAACATGCATGAAGCTATTGTGTGACAGTAAGGTTATAAAGGGATTGCAGGAACTCAGTAAATGATGTGTTGGGACTGCGATAGGAGAGTCATGTGTAGTCCAGAATATTGGAAAACATGCGACGAGGATGGGAAGAGAAATGAGGTTGACTACACATATTAGCGAATATGAGATGGACCAAGTAATTCTGGACCTAGGATTAGATGTGGACATTCTGCCAAAGCAGACATGGGAGTGCATGGGAAGGCCTACGTTGCAATGGTCTCTTATACAGCTACGAATGGCGAACCAACAAAAGATAATACCTATGGTGAGATTGCAGGAAATCACCATGGACATTGAAGGGGAAAGTGTGCTAGCAAACTTTGAAGTGATAAAGAATGTTGATGACCGTAACCCCTACCCCACGCTCTTAGGAATCAATTGGGCCACTGACACGAATGGGGTGATTAATCTAAAGAAGCGCAACATGATTTTTGAGAAAAATTCTTTGCGCATAGTCGTACCTTTGGACCCTGCGGAAGGATCGCACTACATAGAGCTGGCGCGCGACTACGAAAGCGATGATTATTTGGACTGCATCTACAAGATAACCATGCAAGAGCAAGACTAGGTAAATCCTACCATGGATGGGTGAATCTCATGGGAGTTCAAAAGCTCCTGTATGTCAGATTTTGATGAAGAGATAGAGTGATGGCAGAACTGGTTACATGAGGTAACCATGCTGAATTGTAACATGATGACAAGATCACTGCACTGCATATTGGTAGAAGTGAGAGATTTTCTTACTTATGATGGATTAGGTGAGGTAGATGCTTTCTTGGACAAATTTGAAAGAGAGGTGCCAGCAAAGCAACATTTCTAGAATTTGAAGTTGGTACTGCGCACTATGCCCACGAAGTGGTGGGGTACGCACCAAGGAAGATTTGAGGACTAGCGCAAATGTAGGGGAATGATGTGCATGCATTTTGGGAAGCCTAAGATGTGACTAACAGATATATACAATGTACGGGATGGTCCACATGCGCATCTGTCTAGGTGGGTACAGGCATATGGTAAACAACTTGTGCGAATGCACATTGACTTCACGTTGGTGAACACGGTTAATAAGCATGTGTTGGGGGGGAAATTGCTTGAACGGTCCCCCAAGTTGGAATGACAGAGTGTGCAGAAGGTTACCCACGCAGAAGCATTTAACGAAGTTTGTGAAGCCCTGAACAGGGTATATAATGCACAGTGAAGTGATTCAGACCTATGTGTACTAGTATATTTGTGGGCTTATAGGATGATGTGCAAGAAATAGATGGGACAAATGCCTTCTAGGCTGGCCTATGGAGAAAACATTGTAATACTGATGGAGTATATTATGCCTAGTCTGCACATAACAGCGCTTGTGGATATGATGGTTCAAAGAGCCTTGGATGAAGGGATCATGCAGCTGAATGAAGAAGAATGCTTGGGCCCTGATGAAGAGATCCAACAAGGTACTCTTAGGCTCCAAGAAATCATGAATGAAAGATCTCAGTTAAGGGAGAAAATCACTTTGGTGGAAGTAGAAGTCAAGAAGCTTGAGCAAGGAATAAAGAAACTTTTTCTTGATAAGAAAATTATGGTAATAAAATAGGATGTGCATGATTACATTGACAAATTTCCAGACTACTACCAAGAGTTAATCAACTTCATTCTTGGATTGGACCATATATTACTAGAGGGATCATCGATGGTGGTGCGATGCAGATGGTGAAGTGCGTGATGCAGACAGTAAAAATAAACGATGGATTTTTTCTAGGAAAAGTGATTGAGGGTTGACTGAAGCCATATACAGATGGCCCAACCACCTGACTAGCCATGGTAAGCATAGTATTAGTGCTCTAGGTAGTTGAAAGGAGGTGCGGGACTATAAACTACTCTACCTAAGAGCTGCGTGATGTCAGGGTTGCACGCAAGAGCAAAGTGTCACAGGGTTCGCGACAATGCAAGGGTAGCTATGCTACCACATGGGTTGGCTGGAAAGTGACCAATATAATCACTATTCATGATGTGACGCTTGGTTTGAGACCAAATGGAACGGGCAGCAGGCATAAGATGATATTTATGGGAAATATTTGGGAAAATCTGCCGCCAAGGGAGCATTAATGGACCAAATTTGGGGGGAACGATCGAATTTGAATTCAAAAGGTGCTAGAAATTTCAAAGGGCTACCCAGTAATCAAAATTTGGTCATTTGAGAATTGAGCTATTGTGCACCTAGAGTATTCTGAACCGAGACCTATTTAACCTGTTGAGAGCATTGTTTGAGCACTTGATTTAGCAATTGAGAGATTTCTGTACAAACAAAATGGCGGCATCTGAAGAAGCCAGGGAAATAGGAGAAATGACTACCGAAGAGGCCGCAAAGGCCATAATAGTAGGAGATGCCCCTGAAAGCACCGAGATAGTTGTGGAAATCCCTAAATCACCATGCATGTCAAGACCTAAGAAAGATAAGCAGCCCATGATTTCGGTGCGCATGTCCCCTCGAAACCCGCTGAGAACTAAATTGACCATGGAAGAAAAAGGGAAAGAGGTTAATTTGGAAACCAACAAGGAGGAGGAAGACCTTGAGGACATCCTGATAGAAGAGGGTGGGGATGAAGACATGGAGGAAGAAACTGAGGGCGTGGACCCTCCAACCAAGATGCCTACGTAGGTTCCTCCGTAGAAGGGCAAGGAAAAGGTGCCCAAGGACCTAGATGAGAGCAAGAGCTCTCTGCAAACTCCACTGCTACCCGACGATATCATTTTTGAAGGAGAAAACCTAAGACGGGTGCCAAATTTGAAGTTCGAAGATTGGGATCTTGCCGTCCATGAGAAATTCCCTCACTTGGTGACTGTGCAACTCATGAAGTCGAAGAAAAGCACTGCAGTGGGAGTCATAGAGTTGGAGCTACGCGAGTGGTTATGTGGAGTCGAAAATGCAAGGTTGTTGAACTTGCTCTAGGTGCCGCATTACCATCGTGCCCCAATGACTATATTCGTTATCAAGAAGCTACTCTACCTAGTGCATGATGGGTGTTTGTGGTTGGAGGATCCCATCCCCATCACGAATCTAGAGAATTACCCTACTCCCTTATAAAGGGGAAGACTCAGCAGACATTTCAGAGGGTAAAAGCAGTGATTTGGCCATCTTCGAGGCCATGAAAAACAAATATAAGTTGGAGAAGAAAAAGAGGGGCTACATGATCTCCAGTATCAACAACAAGGCAGTCAGAGTTGTGACTTAGATACTAGTAGGCAAGATCATGCAGAAGTGTTGCTTGGATGAGGTGCTCGCACCAGTGGTTGCACTTGCCGAGCAGTGTGAAGAGGGGCTCCAATTTAACTGGTATGAATTCTTGTGCAAGGATTTCTTGGAGAATTTCCGCGTGGCATAGGAATAGGGAAATCCTTCCACTATGCATGGCTTCTATTGTCCATAGTACTGGTGGCAGGGGAATTGCCTGAGGACAGGCAGTTCCCCACAATTGTCAGGGATCTCGTGAAGGCCACAAAGTACGCTTTGCTATGGGCCACTAATGACGCATACATGATCCGAGATAGTAAGATATTCTGGGTGTTCATGGAGATGAACATCATAATAGGGAATAATAGCATGCCGCAGTTATTGCCCACTATCTACTATAGCCTACAAAGCTTTGCAGAGTTCAAGGTAGACTTCCACCATGTCTACATCAAGGTATGCAAGGACCCCATGAAGAAGTGGAATGAACTACCATACCTAGCCATGGATGATGTTATCTTCAACGTACTTGAGGCATGGCCATCGAAGTGGTTCGTTCTAGCCATCTCCGCGACGGGAACGGAAAAGTATGTTGTACAATGGAAGAAGGAGGAGACAAAATTGAGCATGGTGTAGTTGGAATAGAAGAGAAGGAAATAGACAACAACAACAGAAGGAGTGCGAGGTCTGGAAGCCACCTTCACCTAAGAAGGAAGAAGAAAGGGATACAGAGACAGAGGAGGGTGGTACTGACCTACAATCAATGATGACACAATTAAAGCACTGACGTCTGAGAGAGCAGGTGAGGCCATGAAAGAAGTCGAAAGTGTCTAAGACTTCTTTCGACCTGATTACCCTCACGGAGGGAGGGGAGAATTAGATTGTGTTGGAGGCCCTCTGGGCACATATTCAGGAGTTGCAAGTGCGTACTCCCCAGGTTGGTACTCTCTCAACTAGCCTCATAGTAGGAACCGCCGCAACTGAGGAAATGTTGCATGCCTACATGACCAACACAATAGTGCTGCCAGAGGGGTCACTGGTTACAGAAAATGAGGTTGATAGGCCTATAGTCATTGCATTGAATGGGGTAGGAATCGACATGGTTGTGCTCCCTTGAAAGATACTCTATGTCCTACAGGATGAAGTGACTGTAGAACTGTGCGCTAGGGAGGGCTACGCGCTACAGGTTTTGAGTGAACAAAGAATCAACATGGAGGAACTAAGCCTACAGCGTGATGAGGTTGTGGCGCAAAACCGACTGATGGTCCAGGTGTTTGAGGAAGCTTGCTAGATGGTCCTTTAGTTGTCCATCCCAATAGATGCACTAGAGGTTCGCATCCAGAGGTTAGTAGCAGGAGTGCGTGAGACACAAGAAGATATGGCCAAGGTTCAGCTGGAGCTGAACCTTTAGATAATAGATCTGTGGTTGAAGGCGTAGCCTTCAACTCCTTGAAAGGTAAGGGAACATTATGCCAACACCATTACATTGGGGATGGAGGAGATAAATAGTGTAGTGAAGGACTGCACCAAAATGATGGAATAATTGTTCGAGGTCCTCACCACTCGGTAGGAGGACCCAAACATACAGCGCTTAGAAACAAAGGCACGTGAGCTACAAAAACATTATGACAATGTCAAAAGGACCACGCAGATTGTGGGCCTTACACAGAGGCTAGCACAGATGCAACAGACCAAAGCGCTTGAGGAGCAGGTAGACACAACGCGACATAGAGAAGCGATTTTGAAGGTGCATGTCTAGCCTTGGATCGATGATGGATTCGTAATCAGAGCAACAATTGTAGGCAAGCTTACATAGATGCAGGGGACACAGGAACAAATATAGGGAAGCATTTTAGATACTACGGTCTCCGAAAAACATGTCCAGGAGATACAGTAGTTAGTCGCTCAGTGCACTGCCGCCTTTGCAGCAATTTGAGTAGAGTTGGGAGGTTTCCGTGTGAAGATCTCCGCGCTGACAGAGTGACTCAAGGGTGAGTCACGATGTTTGTGTTGGGGGCCTGTTGGGTGAAGGATCCCCCCCAAGGCAAGTTTTAGTGCTTAAATCCCAAGTTTTAACTAAGTCCGATGTAAATAATCCACGATTTGTAGGCGCGGAATGCGAAGTTGTAATTGAGTCAAAGGGTTGTCCACCCTTACTTTTGTAATGTAATGTTGGCTTGGAAGATCTACCCATGGTTCATGGACCATGGGATTGTATAAATAGAGCGAGGCTCCAAGTGTAAAGTTAAGTAGAATATCGAAGAATCTAAGAGATGATGAAGGATTGAGCTTAAGTGTAGAGTTGTGTCTTTGGGTAGTGGAGTAGGAGAAGGCTCTACAACTAAGTGCATGGAGGCCTACTAGTTTGCAGCTGAGTGCGTAGACCCCTGCAACTGAGTGTGTAGGGAAGGTTGACTCTGTAACCGATTGAACCATTAATAAAGAGAAGTTTTACATTATTTTTGTGTATCTTTTCCTGTTTTATGCATTGAAGTATATTGGGTATGAATTGCAAGTTTACCGTTTATTTGCTACACAAACTTATATGAATGTGTTGAATAAGTGAATATTATATAAATTATTTGTTTATGCAAAGATAACTAACTGTTATAAGTAGATAAGTAAGATCCGCAATCTAACTTGGGGAAAGAGCGTAGATTGCTACTTTAGTAGCATGAAAGCTCCTCAGCACCTGGTTAGGTCTGCGTGAAGGTGATTATAATAGGGCGTGAAGGTCTCACAGGTCAGGAAAGTGCGTGAAGTGACCTGCATGAAGGTATTCATAGTTGGACTAAATCGACCCCTCAGACATCTCAACGGTGCGAAAACTTGGTTTCAGCATCCTCCCATACTGCTTTTGGTGAGACCTTAGTTCGCGCTCCGTGGGATGTTTCCAAAAGGGCCAACTCTATAGGGATTTTTTTGGCTAAATAAATTCAAACCTGGGTTAGGCCCCCTCAAGCCAACACTATTCCCTTGTGGCAGAAGTGCCCCTCCTCTTGTTGTGTCTCTTCCCTCCAAAGAGCTTCTCTTGGCCAAGGTACTTCGCTTTCAAATTCACTTTTATTCTGCTCTCTAAACATTTTTCCATCTTATAATATCAACATGGATTCTCAATGTGATTAGATGTAGATTATTGCCTAATAAATTAGGCCTACATATTCATCAAATTTCGAATTCCGTAGCCACATCCATGGCCTTGTACCCACACCGCAAATTCATTGCCTCATGTATGTAGGCGTTTAATATGAAAGTGAATTTCTCTACTCATGTCCAGACCTCCCACCACTACCTTACAGACTAGGATTTTACTAATATAACTTCTTTGATAGAGGAAAACAATGGCTTTAGACAACCTATTTTCAGAGTTGTACATAATTATTACCTTCCATAATCAAGGTTAATGACTCTATCTACTAACCTAATACTAGTCACAATGTTTACGTTTTGAGCCTTGGAACACCACTGTATACTAGTGCTTGTGTTTAGTTGAATCTAGAATGGGAAAACATATAAGGTGACCTGGCATGTACACTACAAAAAATCAAGCCATCTTGTATCGTACATTTTTCAAAATATCCTTTTTATTCACAGTATGTTCCTAAGATGGTGTTGCAATTATCATTGGCCAATTAAATTCATTCAATTTTAGTTTGCTATTGTTATGACCAAAGGGTGGAAGGAGACTATCTCGTAAACAACATGGCTCAACATTATAGACAAGTATTTGTTGGCAAGTATTTTCACAAAAAAGAAACATAAAAATAGATTGTACTCCCTTTTTTTCTCTTAGGAAATGGGCTTTGTTTCTATGCAACATTTGGCACAAGAACTTTCATTTTATTTTTTTTTTGATTCATCCTAAAACTATGAATGGATCGGGAACAAGTACCGAGTGGTAATTCCAATTTAGAGCACATTTCAAAGATTTATATATATTGTTAATTCAAAATTGAGAAAGTGCTTCTATGATTCTGGCTTGATGGACTATTTTTACGTTAATCCTATATCTTTATACTTGGTATTTAGCAGAGACATCAGGATTTATGATGTCTCTTTTAGTATGAGGTTAGAGATATGCTCATTTTCCTTTATTGGGAATTGAGGGGTTCCCTAACCTCTTAATTCCTCCATCTAGGCTGAAGATGCCTAGCTCTTGGAAGTGTTATGGCATGGAATTAAGATATTATAAGGACTTTCTCTAACAAATTCCATCAGGTATCTCACTTCCTTCTTTCATTATGTCCCTTCTGCAATTTTGCTAGTGGCGGCAGGTGACAGGTAGAGACTTGGTATACTTATGGAATTAGATATGTGAAATCATGAACCTCCTCTCCCTCTTCAACTAGCAAACCAACCTGCATGACTCTTGAGGAATTTGAGTTCCTGATCTCAGCAGTGAGTATAGGATAGTTTCTCATGCACACCACCCACTAGGGTTTGTCATCATCATGTTCTTTCTGGTGGCCTAGATTGATAGGAGATTATTGGCAAATCATTCTATATTTTCTTGCAGGGTTTTATTGTTTTAACCTCTCAGACCTAGACTACCTCATGAGGACATTCTCATATAGTGTATTGGCACATTTTCCATAATAAATCATCCTACTGGGACATTTCCATTCTCTTCATCCATGATGTCTACCTCTATCTCTGTTATGGGTGGAGGGCTCCCCCGTTATCCCTCTCATTCCTCTCCTGCTTTTGGTGATGCGTAGCATTTTATCTTGTTATTTTTAGGGCAATGTTCAGTAGTTTAGTTTATGTTATTTTATGTTTGACCTCTTAGAGATTAGCTTATAGGAGTTGTTATGGTACTCCTACAGTATGTCACCACTGATTGTACCTTTGAATCCCATAAACCTACCCTTTTGGTATTTCATGGACATTAATAAAATGAACTTATATCATCTTTAATGAAAAAAATGATTTTATGTTTCTGTATTCCAATAGAATCCCATTTCGCTCATCCATCCTTGCTTTATTTATTATTATTGACCGGGGTCAGGAGCGGTATGACAGGTGACTGTGCATCGTGCTCCTTCTTTCTTCCTAACCTTGCTTGACTCTGTGTGTGCTCCTTCTTCCTGATCTTGACCTTGCCTGTTTTTTCATTCCCTCATCTTTCATTTCATTTTCCTCATCCTCTCCCATTGGTCAAGAAACTTTGCACCTTCTCCTTCTTACTCTCAATCCCTATTAGTAGGTTCATAATCTAGCTCACAAAAAGGGGATGCAATACTTTGTCTTTGGTCCTTCTGTTAGGGTCCTATAATTTATAGCATCTCAAGGTGATTGAGTATTTTATCTCAAGAATCTATATCGTAAATAATTGTCATTCTACAAATTATTTCCAAATTAAAGAAAAAATAGAATAAAAAATGAAAAGAGTGTATAAATAAGAAAAGAGAGGAAAAACAAAAATATTGAAAAAAAAGGAATAAAAGATAAAACCCCATCAAAAGAAAAACAAAAAAACAATTAATACTAAAGTGTTGCATGTCCAAATGCCACTACTGATAATCAGTTTTCTTCATCATTGTTAAATAAAGCTTGTGTGCAGCTTGTTCAAAATGCCACAATGACTAGTTATTTGTTTTATCATACACTATTATCATGGTTTAATTTGTTTAAGTTTCTATAAAATTAGGTTGGAGAATAAATATTTTCCAAACAGTCTAATCTTGGTAAATCAGTAGTTAGGTAGAAAATGACATTTATTCAACTATTTAATCTGAATCAATAGGATAAATAAGGGATAGATTAGATAGTTTTTTCATTTTTTATAGAAGAAAATCATGCAGGTTTGCTAGTCCAAGTGCACCACTTAGAAAAATAAAATGTTATTTTAGTTAAGAGTAGGTAAAATACTTGGTTTTATAAATATATTCCTATGCCATTTTTATCCTAAGTTTTAATGTCATTGAAGAAAGGCGAAAGGGCCCGATAGGATAAAGTGTTTTTATACATTTTCTTCCTAACCTTTATCCCAAGTCAAAAAATGAAAAACATAAAAGGCACATGTCGACAATTTTTCCTTGGCGTATTCGGTTAAAGGACATCTTGGTTAGGAGCATTGGGATCCTCTCCCCCTCACAATCCACGGTTCATATCATTCTTAGGCCCCCCCTCTGCATCCTTCCTTTGCTGCCAAGGGGGTGGGGGGTGGGGTCCAAAAAATTTGTTTCTCCCACCAGACCCCATCCCTATGTGGCACCCTCTCTCCATTTTGTACCCCCCCTACTAGCTGAAACTACTTACCACCGGCTACGCCCTCTGAAACCATTTTTCCCTTCACCCGCTTTATTGCATCCCCACCACGACACCTCTGCGACTCACCTCCCTTAATGTCACCTAACCGTTATCCACTTAAATTATCTCTTAGAAAAAATAATCGTTTGACATTAAATTCACAATTCACGGGTAACCATTCAAACTTAACGGTCTTGCGCCATTTCCAATGGGACTTTCACAACATTGTTTAAAATCTTTTGAATCCATCATTGTCCTCCCTTTCACTTCTTTTTCTCTTTTATTCACAATTTTTACATAGCGATTGTTTTCAGAGTATTCCCTTGACCTGAACCTGATCCTAATTGTCAGCATTCTATTCTATTTCCCTGACAATTCATTTTAATTTGAGTTGATTCCGGGTAAGACATTTTTTCTCTCATCATGATTATTCATTGATACAATCATGCCTCCAAAGAGAAAAACCTCGGAGATTATTGTTAATCCCTTGACCCCTCCCTTTGTAGATTTAGATCACATCCCTTTAGTTGACAAGGATTATCAGATTAATGAAACCTAGTGTGACTGTGACTTCTTAGAGTTATACTGTTGGTTGGAAGTCAAGCATGTAGATAAAATTAATGAAATTGGACTTTGGGAGTCAATCCATCCCCATTATATTTTTCCTCTAACTTTCCAAGCCTCTAAATTCACCAAAAAATGTTAGGCTTGTTATGTCCCTACTCAAAGAGATATCATGGCCCCATACGGTGACATTCTGTTTATCATTACTACCAAGTCTATGGACGGAATGATGTTAGCTACCCCATGGAAAATAGTGCTCCTTTCTCCTTAGAAACCCTCACCCATCTTTATCAGAAGTTGGATTTTGCTACCACAGCCAAAATGTTTGAGATATTATTACTAGAAAATGGCCAATTACCTAAGAATAATCCTCCATGCCCTTCCTCTGTATTCCCTGATCAAGATAAACAAATTATATCCGTAATTTCATATATTTTGGGTTATTATCTGATCAATGGGTAGATGAGCCCATTTTAGGTTTCCTCTCCATATTTTCCACATACAGTAAACCATCCATTGTATTCAATTTCAATCAATGCTTGGTTGATAGCATTCATGAGAAATTTCTAAAATTTCCCACAGAAGAGGTGTTTAGTTACACCTCCATTTTAATCTACATGTTCCTTTATTATCGAGCATATAAGTTCAATTTTGCAATGCAGAAGCTTGATGATGTAGGAAACCAAAAACCAATGATATTTTGGACTTCATTGGTCATGAAAGAACAATAGGAATTTTCTTATAAGCAGTTTATTGAGGAATGTTTTCACCCAGCCAAGAACATCCTTAACAGTTCCATACAACCCAAAATTAGTGAATATATCAAAAGAATTTTGCATCTAACAGATCAAGCTAAGACTGGATATTTGTATTTATACCAAAACTATACAGAAATCAAGGTTTATGGTTGTGAATTGGCACCATACAAGCTCCCTAAATACCTCTCCTTGATGATTTTTTTCCTTGGAATACATCATGAAAATGCTAAATTCTAATGACATTCATTTTGTAGTGGCTAAGAAGAAATCACAGTTTAGTATAAAGACATAGGTGGGCCCATTTGTATGCAATACCAAGACAACAAGTGAAGAAGCAGACAAACTTCTTAAAGAGATGAAGTTCAGCCTGAGTTTTATGTGGTCTTATGACCCTTGTGGTATTATTTCAAAGCTTAGAGTATACAATAAAAGTACTCCCTACATCCATACCACAAGGCTTGAGATAGAAAAGTATGCAAATTAGCTGTAATAGAGAGAGAATACCTTTTAGGAAGTTGAAGAACAATTCTTTTGTACTTCAAGTTTACAGACTCCCACTCCTCAGGAAAAATCAAATAAAAGATAAAGGGAGGAGGGATCATCATCAACAACTGGAAGTGAAGCTAAAGAGTTCAGGATCAGTTATAGGAAAATGACAAAATTGATTCCTAGGACAGAGGTGGAAAAAGGGACAGAAGAGCATGCTACTTTCATAATTACAAACTCACCGCCTGCAAGAAGAAAATTTGTAACATCCTCTACTGCACCTTCATCCTCACAGGGTCAGAAGGAAATAAAGCTAGATTCCCAGAATGTACAAGGAGAGAAGGAAAACATTTTTTTTATAGGTACAAATATATTAAGCTTAAGAATGAGATTCACAAAAATAGTACCTATAATAAGTTTTGGAAGCAGACATCCAGCTCACAGAGTATATTTTTATGAGTTTTTGACATAGAGCATTGAAAGATGCAAATGGCCTTCCTTGAGGCCCAAATTACACAACCAAAAATAATAACAGACTACAAGAGCACTACATATGAGTTTAGCACCAAAGACATTCATCCCATTTATCAAATGGAAATTCATAAGAAAACTGGTGAGATGATATCTTCTACATTGACTAATATTGCTATGTCATTGTCCAAGTTGTAGGTTTCATTTACCAATATTTAGTCTCAGTTAAAAATGGAGAAGGTATCCTCCTTGGAAAAGGATAATAGGATCAAATGTTTGGAATATTTGATAATCAAGATAGGATATGATCCTAAATATGTCAACGTTGCAGAGGAGATTATCAAGAAGAAGAGTCTGGACATTGAAGCATTAGGAAAGCAGCTTAAGCATCCAGCCCAAAAGGACCCCTTAACCAAGTACATTAAAGAAAATGAGGCTCATAAGGTTGAAATGATGAAGTTAATTATAGTGCAGAATATATAGATTAGACAAATGGAGGCAGAAATGGGGAAGATGATAAAGGAGAAAGAACAGAGTGAAAAGATGGCCATTTCCCCCCTGGATGCCATACCCATTTCTCAGCTTCCAACAATAGGAACAACCACTGCATCTACTTCTTCCACTCATACTACAAGTGTTGAACAGGTAACAAAGACACTGGAAAACATGTCCATCCAGTCAGAAGATATCAAGACTTTGCATGGGAAACTCCAAGCTCTAGAAGCACAAAAAGCTAGAGCTGAAACTTCTCATCTTACCGAAGTAGAAAAGTCACAAAGATTATTGGAGAAGTTGCAGAGGGTAGAAAGGGATACCTCAGTTGGTCAGACCTTGGACCAAGCCAAGGAAACCATTTGGATGGGTATTGTAGACTCTATGAATGAGATTTGTCCATCTATCCAAATCATCTTTGAGCAGAAGGAATTGATAGAAAAAGACATAGAAACCATTGTTTAGGGAAGGGAAACGCTTGGAGAAATACCTAGAGAAGCCTCCAACATTATCAGATTCTTGAATTCTAAGCCCAAATATGAACTTGTAGAATTAGGAATTAGTGGCAGGACTACCACTATTTTAGAGGTCAAGAATGTTTTGACCAAAAGGAACCGCATTGATCAATTGGAGGAAAGATGTGAAACATTGAATCTGGGAGTAAACAGGTTCTGCAATAGAAGTGAAGCATTAATCTAGAAAGGGCTGCCCAACATTTATATAATTTATGGTAAATTGATCACTCGGGAAGACTATGTCCTAAAAATGAAGGAAATGGCCAGAAGCAATGTCAAGTTTAGTGGGATGAAGGGTATTATGATAGCAAGAGTGTTTTTGGAAACCATGGAAAATGACTTCTACATACAGAATGAGGTAAAACATGTTTTTACAGTGAAGCCAACTTTTTCCAAATACACAAAGGTCGATGAAATTTACCAGAGGGCGATTAAATTAACCATAACCAATGAAAACATATGGGAAGAACTTTGTGATTTACTAGATTAAAAAGGTAATTTGGGTGCAGTAATATAGTAACCAAAACATCGGCCAACACAATAGTCAGTACATCAATGTAGCATAGTTTTAGGTTGACTTAGCAATCGAATCCACCAAAAAAAATCCACCTTTCCTTCCAGCTATCTACATGGCCTATTTTTTTGCCAAAGATAAATCTTATTGTTTGTAATTAGGATAATAATACATTGTCTGATGAGACAACAATTCTGTAATGCTTTTGTAATTATTAGTATAAATAGTTCATTGTTTGAAGTATTAAGGGTTGATTTCTGAATCTAATTTCCTCTGCATATAGTAAATTTTCAAAGTGTTGGAGCATCAATAATACAAGGACCTTTTCACAGGATTCATGTGTTCTACAAAATGGTGATGTGTTTCTTCTATTTATTTATTTAAACATTGTTTTTCTTTCTATATTATTACGAAATCTTAATTACTTAATAGAAACTGTGATGAATAGGATTTTTTATTTAATGCACCCTATTCTGGCTATTAGTAATGGTCATGTTTTTGAATGAGGTCAAATTAAGGAATTCTTAATTGATGCTTAAATTTACTGAGTCTTACATTTCTGCTATTTCACAATCCATTTAATTGATGAAAAGATCAAAATAGTGCAACCTAGCTTACCCTGTGAAACTCCTCTAAAATTTGATGCTAAATCCAATTAAATCTTCAGACTCCATATCCCAATGAAAGTATCACACTTAAGTCAACCAAACCAATCAAATTAAAAAAAAACAGTACAACCATAACTAGCCTAAAATTTACACTAAAACAAAGCTAAATTTTATAGAGAGATCCCTCTTTGAAGCTGGTAGGGCTAGATCCCAGCTTACAAAGTGGTTTTGATGTTGTCCTATGTGTTTACTCCCTCATCCTCAAAAATACAAAACGACAACGTCTTCCACCCTACCTTTCTATTGATATTAGTCGCTTAGGCACGAAAGAATAGTTTAAGGTTAGGGGCATATGAGCATTAGCCACTAGGTTATGCAATGACAAAATATTTACCAAGTCTTCCCAAGAACCTATAGGGGTGGATTCCTTCATAGTGGTGGGTGGATCCCATATGTGATGGTTCATTCCCCATAGATAGTGGTTTGGTCCCCATAGCATATGAAGAAGATCATCAAATTGTATTAATAAGTAGTTCATTTTATTGCTATTTATAGTGAGATAGAAGTAAAATATGACATCATATGTTCATTCAACAAAGAAAGTTGAATCTACACACAAACTCTCCAAACAAAGCTTTATATTAATATGTCCATGTTAACAAATGAATTCAAATCTTTGACAACACAACTTAATCTACCACAAATGTCTTGGATGCTAATATATGAGCATAGAAATTGACAGAGACCCGATATCACTCCAGCTTCTCTTACTCCTATTTAAATTTTAAATATGAGATATATCCATTGACCGATCAGTTGTAAGGTTGTTTCTCAACATATTCCAAGGGACAGTACCAAACCTGTTGCTCAAGAACATATTCACCACTCTTATCATGAGAAGAGTGTTGGTCTCCACCTCTCTAGTTTTGTTCCTTTGCACGACAAAACACACTTGTTTCTGGATGTGGTATTGATATCTTTTGAGACTCGGTTTGAATCACATCCTCTAGAACCCTATTTAGATGAAGACCATCATCTTCTTATTTTTCATACAAATATGAATGCATACATTTTCCGCAAAAATTCCACATGGCTAAAACCATGGAAATTAGTGTCTCGATAGAGTGGTCTGAGCTATGCTCAAGATCAAACCAACCCAATGACACTATAACTTAGGAGTATATACAATGGGCTACAAAGCAGAAATATCAATAACTTGTGACTTAGCAAAGGTCAATATATCCCAAGGCACACCACATTAAGCCTCTATCTAGGAGATGTCTACCCTTCTTAACCTTATCACAATGAGAAAAATTTCGCTAAAAATTTGAACCGAATAATTTTTATCCCATTAAAAACAATTTATATCCTAAAATCTATAAGGGCCCATAGAAGCAACCAAGTACTTTTGTTGCTAAGTTGTTACCACTTATAGTTGAGTTGTCTAAATTAGAATTTATCTCAACGATAAACCAATTATTTTGTGATTTAAACACTCAAAAGAATTCAAAAGTCAATGTTGGAATGTTGGCTTAGTGGTGCCTTGCCCAGTTTCAGAGATGATTTAGACAAGAAAATCCTGGTACTACCAACCCTTTTGGAAACAGTGCATGGAGTGCTGACTGAGGTCTCACCCGAAGTAATATGGGAGGGTGCTAGAACCAGGGTTTTGCACCCTTGGGATGTCTGATGGGATTCTGGAGGTCCACAATATGACCTATCGTTGAACACAATTGTGATCCCTTTGTGACCTGTGGTGCAGGTTCCATGCAGCCCTACTTAGGGCGCAACCCGTATAATACCCAATTTTTTCTCTTATTAACCATTTACTTAGTTTACGTGTGTAAGATTTAGGGTTATTACAACATATCCAGCATTTATATCAGTACATGTGATACATAAATGATCATAAACATAAAAACGATAAGCACAACTAGTACACAGAATTAGGAATCAAATTCTCTTTATTAGTTTCCTCTCCCTATTACTGACTTGACTCCGCCCTACGCACTTAGCTCCAAGGGTCCACGCACTTAGCTGCGGACTCTACTAGGCCTCTGTGCACTCAATTGAAGAGCCTCTTCCTACTATTGCAACCCAAGACACTTAGATTTCTATTCTAAGCTCAAACCATTCCACTGCTATTCTTTCCATTCATGAATGAATTTACAACTTAGAGCCTTGCTCTATTTATACAATCCCGTGGTCTGCGATCCATGGGTGGGTTGACTTTACACTAATTTACAATACAAATCTTAGAGCGGACAACCTTAAGACTCAATTGTACACTTCATGCTCCACGCTCGCAATTCGCAGAGTTCTTCACCATCTTTGACCAAAACTTTGTCTTTGAGCCTCAAAACCTGCTATGGGGGGATTCCATGCAAAACAAGCACCCAACACAATCATTGTGACTCATCCTGAGTCACTGTGCTGGTGCGACGATCTTGGCACGGAGCCCCTCCAACCATTCCTTCACTTCCTGGATGCCGCAGTGCACTGATATATAGTCTATTGGATCTTCTCTACTCTCTCGGTTGAGTTCTCGCTATCAGGGGCATCTCCCTGTCTTAAGGCATGCATTTCCTTCATTTGAGTGAGATTTCCTTTAATGCCTACAATGATGAGGAAGGCCTCATCAATCCAAGGATAGATGCAGACTTTCAGGACTGCCTCTATCTGTCGTGCGGCATCCACCTATTCCTTCAACGCCGTTACCTGTTGTAGCTTCACAAGCTGTTGGGTCAGGAAAACTATCTACGCCATTCCACACACACTGTCATACTATACTTGAAGCTCATGTGCCTCCATTTCCAGGCGCTATATGTTGGGGTCCTCCTATAATGAAGTGAGGGTTGTGAAGGATTCTTCCAACATATTGGTGCAGTTTTGTACTACCTGTCCTATTTCCTCCAGCCCTTTCTGAATAGAAACAGTGCGATGTTCCCTAATTTCTGGGGGTGTAGAAGACTATGCCTTTAATCGCAGTTCAGAAATATGAAGATTGAGGTCCAGCTGTATCCTTGTCGCTTCCTCCTTTAACTCGCAGAATCCAGTCGTCAATCGGTGGATCCGCTCTCCTACTGGTAGATCTGTTGGGATGGTCACTTCCGAGACGTCTCTACATGCATTTTCTACTACCTGCTCTAGTCCTTGAGTCTTTGCAACCAGTTCATCTCGCTACCAGCTGAGCTGTTCCATATTAATATTTTGTTCACTCAAGACCTGTAGTGCGTGCACTTCTCTGGTGCGGAGCTCGGCTGTGACCCCATCTTGCAACTGATATAAGGTTTCCCATGGAAGGCCAGCCAATTTTAAGCTTAGTCCCTTAATCCTGCCCACCATCGCTCGGTCAACTTCATTCGTTGCGGTTAACATGCCTTCGGGGAATACAAAGGTGTTAGTCATTTGGGCGCGCAACATCTGTTCCGCGTCTAATGTACCTGTGGAAACATAAGGGGCCATCGTCCCTGTCTGTGGGGGTCACAACTGTAGTTCCTGTACATGCGTTCCCAGTGCCCCCAACATAATGTTTTGGTCCATCATCAACTCTTGGAGTGCATCCTTGGTGACATTGCGAACCATTTCGCCGATGTCAGAAAGATCACCTTCTATAAGTGTGATCAGGTTGATAGATGTCTTTGATGCTTTAAACTTCTTTCTGGGGACCAGTTTCTCAGGGACACGTGGCTGCTTCAACTATTGTGAAGTGTTTTTTGGGTCTGCGTGCTCTTCGGCTAGGTTTATGTCCTCAACTCCCTATCCTGTGGACATGTCATGGCCCTCCTCGGCCTCTTCCGTTGGCACTGTTATTGTATTTGCTGCTGGATCGACCAACTTTTGCTGTGTGGCAGCCTCTGCTACTGCTTTTTCCTGACACCTCTTTTCATCCAGCTGTGTGATGTGTAGCTTGGTGTCCTTCTTCCTGTGTTGAGCTACGGCCCTTTCCATTCTTACCAAGTCCGGGGTGCACCACTCTGGAGGCCATGTTTCCAACGCTATGAAGATGGTGTCGTCACTAGCAATAAATGGGAGCTTTTTCCATTCCTTTGATAGATCCTTCCGTGCCCAAACATGAATCTTGTGCATGTCTACTTTAAACTCTACAAAGCTCTACAAAGTGGAGTACACTGTGGGAGACAACCGTAGTCTTCTATTGATCCACATCTGGATTCTCTCCTCCATCAACACCCAAAAAATATTGGTTGCGTGAATCCGCTTCATGTCCTTAGTGGCCCAGAGTGAAGCATACTTCATGGCCTCAGATAGGCCCTAGTCGATAGGCGGGAACTGGCTATCTTCCGGTAGTTTTCCTGCTACCAACAAGATGGATAATAGAAACCACGTGTAGTGGAAGGTCTTACCCTACTCTTGGGCCTCCTTGTAGTTCATCAAAGATTCCTCATAGAGGAACTCAGCTCAGTTGAACTGGACCCCCTCCGCACACTGTTCGGCCAGTGCAACCATAGGTGCTAGTACTTCATCGGTGTGGCACTTTATCATTAATTTGCTAGCCAAGATCTGGGTGGCTACGCACATGCCTTTGTCCTTAATACCCACAATTTCATAGCCATTCTTCTTCTTTTCCAGCTTGTATTTAGTTTTCATGGCTTCTGTGAGAGCCAAAGCACTACTTTTGCTAGCTATCTCCATGGGGTCCCTTCCCTTACAGGGAAGCTAAGAAATCCTATGAATAAGATCTGTCGTGATGGGAATAGGCTCCTCCAACCATAATTACCCATCACACACCAGACAAAGTAGCTGCTTGATGACAAAGATCATGATCGATGTGTGGTGAAAATGCCAAATCCATAGGAGGTGGAGTAAGCTAGCCTTCTCCACACTGTGCAATCATTTTTGTGGCTCTAGCGCTGTAACTAACCCCTCCTTGCTCTATTTCATGAGGTTTTTCATCTGCAAATGGGGGAAATTTTCGCTATTTGCGAGGTCCTAGTCTTCAAATTTCATTGTGGACATGCGGCCCAGAACCAAAACCTAAAATAGAATTCCATCTGGGAGGAGTGGGGTTTGAAGCACACTTTTAGCGGCATCCAAGTCCTTAGGTACTTTAGCTTTCCCTTTCCACAGAGGAACATACTCGGGCAGTTTGGTTGTAGATGGCACAGGCTAGATGTCTTCTTCCATTTCTTCATCCACCTCTATCACCTCTACGAATGCTTGGAGGTCCTCCTACTCATCATCTATGCCCAGGTTGACAGGCTTTCCCTTTTATTCCATGGAAATTTTACCAAACCGTGGATTTCAGGGGACATGCGGACTAGTCCCACTGCCTATGTATCCTTCTTAGGCCTCGGCGCCTGGGGTGATTTTAGAATTTCTAGCGCATCCCCCACCTGCACCATAGGGCTTTGCACAGCTTCCTTGGTGGTACTCTCTACAAAACCCACACCTCTCCTGGTAGTTTTCATCTTGTCCGAACTGTCTGTGGCTGCTTACGAACTTGGGCGCTCAAATACTGCTTTGTGCTCAACACTCTGTGCTCTTCGTAATAGCTGAAATCTCAAATGAACAAGTGTTGTCTCATGGCTAGCCTTGGGAATTTTGTAGCATCTTTTGAATTTGAATTTGACCATTCCCCCCATTTCTAAGTCATTAATGCATCCTTGGCAGCAGATCATCCCAAATCTAGCTCTTAATTCATATCTTAATTGTCCACCGCCCACTCCCTTTTTCCTTAAATTGGACATCTCGTCATGAACAGTGACATCAATGGTTACCTCCTAGCCTACCCATGTCACAACGCAACCCCTCATTTGTGGGTGCAAACCTTGTACCATGCTGAGTCTACGCGCACCTCCCTTACCACGTAGTTCCCAAATAGACTCATTTAGAGTCCTGCACTCTCTTTCAACTGTCTGGAGCGCTGACACTGTGCTCCCTATGATTAGTCATGTGGTTTCCCCACCTATGCGAGTTTGCAACTCGCCTTCCAGCATAATGCATGGACACTCCTCACTTGCTCTCGCGACAGCTGGCGCTGCGTGCTTTATCTTATGTGGTGCACTTCTCTTGTTACTGCGTTTGGTAAGGTTTGGTCTCAGCCATGGTAATAGAATCATAAGTTCTCAGTGATAATCTTCCAATGTAGTGGTATGACCATTTGTACCTTGTCTTCTCATCCTTCATTTATCGACGAGACATGCTTGCGTGACCTTGTTTTCTAGTATTTTGATCTCATCATCCATCAAAATGCTTCCCTTCCTTAATAATACCCGATCTTTTTCGAGTTCGTGAAGCCTAAGGCTCCTTTGTTGAATGGCTTCTTGAATCCTTCTATGGTCATCCTCTCATAGCTGTGTGATTCCTTCATCCTGGTCTTCGCGCGCTACCGTTACTGCGGGAGCTATTACGTTTGGATTCTTCTTGGTATTCCCTTCAGAAATCTCGGGTTCTACTCCATTCCACACCTTTGGAATCATCTCAGCGCTCATATTTTTGAACTTGGTTATATAAGCCCATCGAACCACTGGCACGCATAGGTCCCAATCAGTTTGTTTCAATTAAAAAACCTTGTTCAGTACTCCGAGCACCCTATTGAATGCCTCATCATGCAGAATTGGTAACGTGCATAGTCCTTCCTACAGTTCTGCTTTGTTCCGATTATCTAGGTTGTGTGCTTGTGTGGGTTGTACAACATATTCTTGTAACCATTGGGAAAGGTGGGCACACAATTTGTTCCGCCCTAGTTGATTGGCTTTCGTTCGAAGTTTGGGTTTTCCAAAACATACGCACATCATCCTTCTACATCCATGCTAGTCTTCGAAAGTTCCTTGATGTGTACCGCACCATCGGGCGGGTGTTGCGCGTAGTGCACACTTCAGCACATCGAGTCATTGCTGCTCTGGTACTACATTTTCAAATTTTCTCAGGAATTCATCCACCACTAACAATCCATCTTATGTCAAAAGCTCCCTTGCCTATGTTTTCACACAACATAATGATTTGATCATCATGTTGCAGTTTAGCATTGTTTCTTCGTGTGGTCGTCAATTCTGCCATCTTTCTATCTCTTCATCTAAATCTGAAGTGCGGGACCTTTCGTGCTCCCACGAAATGCCTCCATCTGTAGTCAGATTCACCCAATCTTCCCCTTGTGCAGTTATCTTGTAGATACAGTCGAGATCATCATCACTATCATCGTTGCGCACTGGTTCAGTGTATTGCGCCCCTTTGGCTGGGTCCAGTGGTACTACTATGCGTAGTGACCTTTTCTTAAAGGTCATTTTGCACTTCTTTAGATTTATGACTCCATTCAAATCAATAGCCCAGTATATTCCTAGTAGCGCAGGATAGAGATTGTTGTCATTAACAATCTCAATCACTTCAAAATCTACCTACGCGCTTGCACCTTCAATATCGATTGTCACACCTTGCAATCTTCCCATGGGAAAATCTTCTATTGGTTTTCCATTCATAACTAAATAAGGGACCATTGCAACGCAGGTTTGCCCATGCGTTCCCATGTTTGCTTCAGTAGTACATTCCCATCCGAACCCAGATCTAGGATTACATGATCCATTTAGTATCCACCTATTTGCGCAGTCAACCTCATGTCCCTTCCTGTGTGCAATGCATGCTTTCCCAGTTTCTGGATCATGTACGGTTCTCCTAAGCCCACACACCTAGTGATATGTTCCTATAGCCCTTTGACTGCCTTGCTGTCACGCAACATTTTCATGCATGTCTCCAGAAAGGTAGTGAGTATGGAAGGATCCATCCCTAGTTCTAGTTAATCCTTACTACCTGACGTGGAGGCCTCTGTGAAGCTCTTCTTAGCATCGATGAATGTCTCTTTCGCGCGTTCTAAATCAAAATCGGGTTCCTTTGTAGGAGCCTTGCAAACCCATGTACTTTCTTTTGGCTACTTCCCCTTATCATCTCTTGTTTTCACACAATTCCTGAGCATCATATTTATATTTGGGTCTTCTTCACGTGGTTCAGATCTCATCATCTGTAAATTCTTGGTCGAAGGGGGCTAGAGTACCCCCTTTTCGCACATCTTTTCTATCAGTAAAGGGAAATCCTCGGCCTCATGATAAAACTGATTACAATACCAACATGATATCCTAGTCAGGTTCATACAATCGCGGGCATAATGCCCTCGCCCTCCACAATTGTAGCAAATTATCTGACCGTGACCTCTTCCTAGTCCCATTCCACCTCGACCTCGACTGCGCCCTTGAAACCCAGTGCGTGCCATCCCTACATTTGGGTCAAGGGCTCGCATTTTGACCTACACCCTGTAGGTAGCATACCTATCCATCATTAGCTCATAGCTTTGGTAGGTGCATTCATCATGGCCTATCGATCTGCATAATTTGTAAAACAACTGCTGAGACGTCTGTGTATACTTCTGCAACAAATGACAATTATCTATGGTATGTTTTCCTCCTATCTGGCAGATTGCGCACCATAATGCAGACACTGTGCTCTGCCCCACCTATGCCTCTAGTGTTAATGGCATTGGCCCTCCTCCTACCAAGTAGTTTTTGAATACTAGACAGTGATCCTTGTCGTGGCCCTGGATTTTTCATTTTATGCACCATACCTCTTCGGGCACCTCTAGCCGAGGTGCCCTATATTGTTTCAAACTCTGCATTTCGAGACACATATTCTGTAGCTGCGAGTGGATCTGTTGGACTTCGAATCCAGGGTCTTGTATAGGGGTCTCATGCAACCTTATTGCCATCTCCAACGCTTCGGCTTTGGTGGAAAGTTTCTGCTGTGACAGCGCTATGCTTAAGTGTGGCATAAGTGAGGCCACAAACCATGCATGATGTTGTGCATCCGTTAATGTCAAGTTTTCTTCACAGATCATATCTTCAGCCTTTGGTCTAGATCCCATGGGGTCTCTTTTGGGAGCATCGTGATCACTTTCAACCCAATGATTGACTGCATCTCTAATTTTGGCCTGCTAAATTCCCTATTCAACGCATTATGGATCTCTATAATTCTTGCATTTGGGTGGTCACTAGAAGACTCAATATACCATGTTAATGTGCGATGCTGCACTATGCTCACCAATGTAGCCTTTTTGATATTATCATCCACGATGCCCTCTGCTTCCCATACTGCCCTTACTACGAACTAGAATTGTTTCGGATCTCCATTCCCTACTGCTCTGAATACTGGTAGTTTGATCGCACTTTCCATACTGAAGAGTGGAGGTGGCAGAGGTGGAGTGGGTGGAGATGGAGGTGAGGGGGGTGAAGCGGGTGGCAGAGTGGGTGGAGGTGGTAAATGCGGAATTCACTACCTTATCAAACTGACCGCACTTCTCAGAGAAACCTTCGCAAGCCCTTCCTTGCTCTCCCGCGAGGTTGAAATTAAGGGATTGTTTTATAACTCTTCACTACTTCCACTTCTGTAGATCCTTCTACTCCGCATAGTTTCAAACATTAATTTATTCGCATAACCCACTTTTCACACAATAGCATCTTAATCCAAGTATTCAAAGATTTAACATACTTACCTCATGATCCCTTGAGAAAATGTCACTCTGCCTTGTTGTAGCTGACAATCATGTCTACCACGAACTTAGTGATAAATCCTCTTATTATTCGATCGAGCCAGTGGTCCACAACTCCTGTTATCTTCTCTTCTGAGGCTTCTAGTCTACGCATTAGTTCTGGAGTCCACACTATTGGTTTGTCGAGCCTACACCTTCCCTGGTTGTCTGCTAGGTTTGCGATCCACTCATATAGTTTAGAGGGAAAAGATGTAAAGAAAATTTCGTGGATTTCACTGTACAAGTAGCGATCCAACCACTGCTCCTTAGATACTCACGGATTTCTATTTTCCTGAGCCACGAACTCGTGAATCTTCTTGTCCAACCACTCTTCAATTTCTCTCTTTGTAGGGTTCCAGTGGTATGACATCAGACATCCTTTATGCAGTCCCAGTCCCAGAAACGGAACCATTTTTTGGCTTAGTGGTGCCTGACCCAGGTCCAGAGATGATTTAGCCAAGCAAATCCCAGTACTACTAGCCCTTTCGGCAATAGTCCATGAAGCGCGGACTGAGGTCTCACCTGAATTCATATAGGAGGGTGCTAGAACCAGGGTTCTACACCCTTGGGATGTTTGATGGGATTCTGGAGGTCCGTAGTCAAACCTATCGCTACGCGCACTTGCGATCCCTTTGCGACCTATGGTGCGGCTTCTGCGCAGCCTTGCTTGGGGCATGACCTGTATAACACCCAAGTTCTTCACTTATTAACCACTTACTTAACTTATGTGTGTAAGATTTAGGATTATTACAACATATCCAACATTTATATCAGTGCGCACGATACATAAATGATCATGAACATAAATAAGATAAGAAAAACCAGTACACAGAATTAGGAATCAACTTCTCTTTATTAGCTTTCTGTCCTGATTATAGACTCAACTCTGCCATGCCCACTCAGATGCAGGGGTCCGCGCACTCAGTTGCAGACTCTACTAGGCCTATGTGCACTCAGCTGAAGAGCCTCTTCCTACTACTATAACCCAAGACACTTAGACTTCTACTCTAATCTCGAACCATTCCATCACTATTCTTTCTATTCATGACTAACTTTACAACTTAGAGCCTCGCTCTATTTATACAATCCCATGGTTCACGGACCATGGGTAGGCCAACTTTACACTAACTTAGAATACAAAGCTTAGGGTGGACAACCCTAAGACTCAATTGTACACTTTGCACTCTGCGCCCGCGATTCGCAGAGTTCTTCGCCATCTTTGACCAAAACTTGGGCTTTGAGCCCCAAAACCTACTGTGGGGGGATTCTGTGCCCAACATGGAGGTATGGTAAGCCTTGATGTAATATGTCCTCTAGAATGTTAGAATCACAAAAATATTGGTCAACACGTATTAAAATATGTATTAACTCGTCATATCAACAATATTGATTGACAAGTCAAATTCATTCTTAAATTATAATTTAATTATACAAACAGAAATTGTTAATAGTGGAAAAGACTATATAAAGAGTAGACTACAATTTCGGGCACAATATCTTAACATTGGTGTGTGTTTATTTATATATACTTATGAGAGAGAGTACACTAATCATCAGAAAAAATCCAAACTGGTAGTTTTCCTAGTCATTCCAACATGCAATTAAAGCCTTTCAACCACTTACGTAGGCTTAGATCCATGCAGTTGGGGAATGGGATGGTCAAAACCAAATCAAACCTCCTCATATCTATGAAAAACTTCAATAACGCCTTCAATAACTCCTAAAGTTACCTCCAAACCTATGTTACAAGCCTGCAACTGATGCCATAAGCCAAAAACCTCTACAACAAGTGAGTGACATGCAAGCCCTATTCTTATAAACTCAACATCATGATCAACACCTCCATCTCCCCAAGCAACAATAACAACCTTTTTAAACACCTTCAATACCTATAGAAACATCTCTAGCACTTGTAGCAACAATTCCAACACCTGCAGTAGTAACATCAAGTCATCCAACTTCCTCCAATCATCCAATTTCCTCCAACATTGGTATAGGAACCTCCAACACATGTAACAACATCTCTAATGCTTCCAACACATGAGGAATCATATGCAACACCTATAGCAGCAACCCAACCAACTGTGCCAAAAAAATCTCCAGCATAAAATGCCTTGATCCTTCTCCATTTAAACTCCAAATCTTATACTATATCATCTCATAAACATGTTGACATCAATGCCAACCAGTAAGAATAACAAACTAAACACTGCAACAAACCAAACACTCATGATCAGATTGACAACACCATGACCATGTTGACATCAATGCTACCATGACACACCTTAACACTCTTTGACATGACCTTCCACTCCATAGCATGTGTAACACTCCCTAACACACATTAGTACTTGGCAAGTCTTAGCGTGCCTCACATGTGTTGAGATACCTTGGTATGTTCTGGCATGTGTTGTCATGGTTTAAGATTTAATTTATATGAGATCAATTATGTGAAAGCACGAGAGAAGCAACAGAGGAGGAGTTGGCATTTGAATGCATTAACACTTGGCATGTATTGGCACCTACACTACTACAAAAAAAGCCTTTAGGGGTAGTTTGGATTTCAATTGTCTTGTCAAAACCACCTCTAAAAGTGTTTTTAGGGATTTAGGGGCAATTTTTTAAACCCCCCCTAAAATTCATGAAAATTTAAACTTTTTCAGGGGGTTTTCTAACAACGGCCTCTAAAATTGTTTTCTCATGACTTTTGTAGAGTGTTTTTAGATTATTGCCTCTAATCGAAAATCCCCTCAGAAAGTCATGAAAATTGAACTTTGGGGCAAGAGGTGGGGAGGGTTTAAATGACTTTCGGTTAATATATTTTTCATGGTAGTTTTTAAACCCGCCCCCCCAAAGTCATGGAAATTGAACCTTTTTTTTGTGGCAGGGGTTTTAGGGGCATGTCAAGAAGTGGGAAATAAGAGTACACACAAGGTTGTGTAAGCTTGTGAGGAAGTGTTTGCAAGAGAAACTATTTGCACATAATTATTGTGAGGAAGAGTTCCCTTAGGTAGTGCACATAGGAATAGAAGGAAGTTCCTATTTAATAGAAGCACCTATTGCATAAGGATTTAGGGAGCAGATCACAGGCTACAACAAGCATTTTTTTCAAACCTAGACAATGAAGGGAGAAAATGATGTGTTCTCTATTGAAAAGAAAGTTGTATTGTAAAAGATCATTCGTGAGTTTCTATCAATAATATTATCAACAAGCAGAGGGTTTTCCCAATTGGGTTCCCTAGACAATTATGAGTTTTTGAAATGTGTGATTATGCTTTTATTTATATTTCTATTCCACTACATATAGTAGCATTTTTTTTGTGTTTATGTGACAATAAATTTTATTTCAGATTGTTCATATTAGCACATAAGAATTTTGTGGGTTTTCTACATATAACAATGCTGCTATCAAATTACATACAAATACAAATAAAAATGAATAAAAAGGGAATTAAAAAAAATTGAGATAAAAAAGAAGTAAATAGGCTTTGTTACAATACCTTTGATTAATACCATGAGTCAATACCATAGAGTATTAATACCGTGTGCCCAAACAACTGTAGCTCATTTGATTTACTCCATAATACCATGAATTATCAATAGCATGTGTGTCAAAGATAAAATATATATATATCATATATTAATAATATATATAAAATTATATATATATATATAGATATGTATATAACTCGAGCCAAGATTTATTTAATTCTAGATCTCCAAATGCCTAAATGAAAATCCTCTTTTCAATAAAAGCAATCACTCTCAGTAGATCAAAATAATATCAACCTCAAGTGATTCCTAGTTATATTTATATTTAAAAATAACTTTTTAAATAAACTTTCATATTAAAAATAAAAATATTTCTAAATAAATATAAAATAACAATATTAATGTAAATCCAATTCTAAACTTTAAATTGCTTTGATAAAAACACATATTTTGACCTTTTATAAAGGGCTTGCACTCCCGATTCAATTTTGATGGTCAAAATTACAGTGCTCGAAATTTTGGATGGGAACCATCCTTAAGCAAAACGTTAAAAAAAGCAACAAGGCAGAAGGTCAAACCTGCAACCCACGTTTATTTTTAAATTGAGAAAAGGTCACAAAATTTTGGATGGGAAACATCCATAAGAAAATAATTAAACAAAGAAAAGGCAATAAGGCTAAAGCTCAAGCGTGCACCACAAAATTATTTTTAAATCGAGTGGAGGGGTGGAGATAATAATTTAAAATAAATTCAATGTAATAAATTTGGCGCCACATCAAATTCAAAACAAGGGAAAGTTTCCCGTTCTTGCTTGGGCCCTATCCAGAACAACACCAACCCTGTGATCATCCATTGACCCATTAGATAACCAAAAACTGATAGAAGGGCCACTGGACAGCACGAAACACTCTTTTTTCTTAGCTCATTTTCTCACCAATATTCTGATGGTCCAGCGACAACACAAGCAACAATAGATTTCCTAGGAATATGAAAATGTAAGAAACAACAGATTCCCAAGGAAGATGAAAATGTAGAGAAACAGCATGAACCCTACCCCATTGAGAAATTCCAGGTATCAATTTTCAAAAACCTTTCAAAATCCAAGATCGCTGCAATGCAATCTCCTTGAAATGAATTTGATCTCTAGATGCTCTTTTGTATCAGGCCTGTGGGATATATGCGATTCATATTAAAAAAACTCAAAGAAGTTCGGCATTGCACGGTAGAAGTTGTTGTATATTCCTCGAGAATGAGTTTTTCAGATCAAGGGCCTCAGATAAGATTACTGAAGCAGGCATGTCAATTTTATACCTTAACACAATCAATAATATTCTCTATTAATTAATGAATGAGGAGATTACAAGATATTTATACAATTAATAGTCTCAAGATAGGAATTCTATCTTGGACGTACACTAGTGTGGTTGAGAGATTCTCTCAACCACACACTAAAATAGAGAAAACTAAATCCCTATAATGTAGGAACAAACTCCTCAAATGGAGAATTATAACCATAGACAAGTAGGAATTAATTATTTCCAACTGTAACGAATATGAAAAGAAAATGCATTAACTAGTCATAAAAAATATGGCAATGTTATTATGAGCTAAGATATGTAGTATATAACTTACCTCTCTTAATTTATCTTGAAGTCTAGGTGAATGCCGCAATGGTTGAGAAGAATGTGATTTTTGTTGAGTATCATGTCCACCATCATACATGTGCAAAGGTGTTTTAGGAGATGTATATTCATTACTCTGGCATTAGATTATACATAGATATAAGTATGACTCAAATAGAATTAAATGTAAAAATATGCTAAATTTATAAGAGTATAAATAAATATAATCTTACCTTGAATTGTGACATTGGATGTGAAGATGGTTCTAGCATTTGAACCATTTCATTTCCATTCTTCTTAAGACTTCGACAAGGGGTTTTCATTGATTGTGATGGTTCCAAAGGGAACACCTGAACCATAAATAACACACATAATCAAAACAAATCAAGGATAACGATATATAATACAAAACATCCATTTCTCATCCCATCATTATGGTAAAACATAACAATTTATATATTAATGTTTTTAGTGGAATAGGTTATACGGATTAAAAACTTATTGGCCCAATAACCCCTTGAAAACCTTGAAATCTAGGTGAGCGTCGTAATAGTTGGTGGCTTGAACTTGGGGAATTTTATTGATTAGGCTATGCATATCAATAACAATGAGAAATTAGATACAATTATAATAAATATAAATATTAATGTTAAAATGTCTAAAAAATTAATATATGCAAAAAAATGGACTCAGCTGTGTTGTCATTGTCTTGATTAGTTTCATCAAAGTTTAATATATGGTTGTGCCCATTTAATCCTTCTTCCCCCACATCATCAGGAACCTCAGTCCTTACTTTCTCTTTTAAAGCAATGTCTATGCGCTTCATTGTCTCCATACGTCTACGAAGTAGACTCTGATCCCAACGTTGAATTTTTTCACAAATCCTTTGCTTTGAAGTATCATTAAGCTAATCAAATGTAACAATTGACTGTGAAAACAAGTTTCAATGAATTTAGTCCACAACAATAATTAATATTAATAAAAAACATATACAGATAAATACTAATAAATACTTACAGCTGAAATAATTTCTTCATTGACAATATTAATAAAAAAGCATATACAAATAAATACTAATAAATACTTACAGTTGAAAGAATTTCTTCATTGACAAATCTTTTATATGCTTGTTGTCGTGCACGACATAGCCTTGCATCTGAATCATATTGTATTTTGGCATTTTTCCTTTTTACTGCACTTGTAGATTTGACCGCCCATGTAGCATTTGCATCTCTTACTCGACCTCTTTGACGTGGAGGAATTGGTGGGAGATTGTGGGTGGTAGCTCGATGATGATTAAGGGCAGATAGCTTAGATCGACTCAAGTTCCCCGCACAACCACCAACAAGACAAGTGAACAATTGCTTGGTGCCTTTGATAGTTACCTCCCATTCATGTCTATTTTCCTCCATTTTCTTACTTCCTTATAAATGAATATGTAAACAATAGTATTAAAAACATCATAAAAACACTTTAAAGTAAAAATCAATATTCATATCTATTTTTTTGTGGTTACCATAACTATCAACTTTTATAAAATATAGGCCAAAATATTTACAGCATATCTACTACTTCCCTCCAATACCCTTATAGGCATATCTACTACATTAACCCTTATAGGCATATCTACTACTTCCCTCCAATACCATGGTCATTAAACTCATTTTTGAGGATTCAATTTTTAGGACAGTACTCCTTTTCAGCAACTGCACCTATATTATAATTTAGTTGGGTTGGGATGAAAGTTGGGGCGCTTTACCTTTGGTCTCAACTATAACCGTGTACATTAACACTTACAACCATATTTGAAACTTTCTTTCAAACACCCTGCACATTAAACTGAATTACTGAGCAAGCATTCCTTTTCAGAAACTGGAAGTAATATTATACTTTCGCTGGGATGGGCGGCTCTTGGAAAATAAAAAAAAGGGATTAGATATTATAGTTAATTTATAATTTAGATTAGTTGATGATGAGATATATGGTTAAGATATTGTTTATAATTTTTTTGTTTACTAAATTTGTGTTTCACTTAACATGACAGCTTTACGACTTAGATACAACATTCAAAGTTCCCATAAAGACACAAATAAGAAACTGAAAACATAAATATATACCCTTAAAGACAGAAATAATAAACAGATAATATTAAAACATAAATTTATACATATTGTTGTGGAATTTTGAACATAACTTGAGTCTTCGAAATCAATGAAGGCATAACAAACTCTCGTATCCTGTCTTTGGATTTGATGATGCACTCCTAATTATCCTTGTTGACTGTGGACCATATGAACACCAATAACTGTACGTAAAAAAATTACTACAAATTAGATATAATATTTATGCATATTGAAAAAATTATACGTATCTTGAAAAAGCATATAGAGACTCACACACTGTACTCCAGGTATGTTGAGTAATTGGTGTGTGTGATATCCTCTATTTCTCTACTTCGATGTTTCTTAAGAAGAAATTGAGTGGGTGCATAGAAAATATATCTATTTGTTGCAACTCAACTTTTTCTGTAGATGAGAAAAACTTAACACATAAATTCTGTTACGGTTACCGAGCCTCGCTTATAAGCCTTATGATTTCTCCCTCGCCCAATTTAGTGACACTCTTAAAATTTTCGCATCCTTGGGCTCTCCAAGTAGAATTCTATCGGGGATGTCGAGTTAAGAGAACTGTGGCCAACAATTTAATTAGGAACAACCTCAACCTAGCATGGCAGTGTTAATGCCATTATGACTACATAGAGATCCGGAAATAATCCCAACACCAGAAAAGAATCAATAGAAGCGTATAATCAGTTCATATCGGAACTGAGTTAATCTAATGAAAACAATGCAAAACATGGCCTATATCGATGTGAGAGACAAACTACCTGCTGTGATATATGTAAGCCGTGGAATTTTCTCTAATCTAGCAGAAGGACATGGTGCATCGATCTTCAAATTGATAAAATTAGAGGTGATAGGAGGGCCCTCTATTGAATGGCCATGCCATATTGCATTTTCTATGTTTTTAGACTCGTCTTATGAAGAAGAATTTTGATACAGTAATAAATTTTGTAAGTTTTGTTTCTTTATATTCGGTGGCCCTTTTTAGACTGGTTACAGGAATAGCTCTAAACATTGTGTATGTGGATGGGAAGCTTAGTATATCTTTTTATTTTCGCAAATATGGGAGAGATATTGATCACATGTACTAGTTTTTATTTTCTAATATAAAGTTAATATTTTTCTCTTTATGGACGAATAAAATTGTGAATTTAAATTATCTAAATAATTTTTCTAGTGTATAAATAGATTCAGTGTTTTATTAAAAGACAATTGAGATACCTAATTTATGCAAAATGTTAAGAACTATCAAATTTGAAAATTAAGATTCTAAGAAGTCCCAAATTTCCATGAGAATAATTACCCTAAAGAAGACAAAAAAAACATCTGATAATTAAAATTACATGAACTTTTTTTTTGAGATAATTAAATAAAACTGAAATATTTCCAAGATTTCATGGATATAAATGGAGTAAAACCAGTATTATCCAATAAGAGGAATAGGTTGAAATCCCCCGCATTTTTAGGGGCATCAGTATTCAGAGCCAGATGGTTTAAATGAGAAATACAAATGTGAGTTCTGAAATCTGACTTACGGATCTATTTGTCAAATAGGATAAAATCTTCCGTCTTTTTAGGGGCATCAGTATTCAGAGTTAAATTGTTTAAATGAGAATCACAAATTTGATTTCTGAAATTCGTAAAATCAAGTGCTTGAGAGTTAGATGGTTTAAATGAGAATCACAAATTTGATTTATGAAATTTGTAAAATCAAGTGCTTCATATATTGATTTTACAAATATTCTCATTTTTACCCCTAAATAAATATGAAATCTACCTTCAAAATAAAAACATAAACATGACACATAATGTGAACAACTTTTATTTTTGAAGAATAATGGGAAAACTGAAAATAATGGGGAACTGAACTTATTTGATAACAGTTACGACAGGTTAGTCCACTCCAATCTAGAGAAAAAAAGGCGTGGCGTGCCACCATAGTCCTCTACTGTGTTGGCGGTGCCGATAAACACGACCGGCCAAGCCGACAACAAAGACAAATGATTCCCAGAAATAAAGACAGTAAATAAATGTTGTTTTACGAAGAAAAATTTGCCAAAACTTCAAAAAAGCTTTCAAACATGGAGCGAGAATTGTAAAAATCCGATCAAAATTTAAAATATGACGTAAGATCAAACCCCCGAGATGAAAGAGCAACGGCAACAGAACGTCTAGCATGAGAGGGCTTTGCATTGCGCAAGGGTAGAGCATTACCAAAGTCTGTTCGCCACAGGGATCACCAAAGTCTGTTCGCCGCTGCTCTGCCTTGCTCCTGTTCGATGGTTGCAGGGTCTGAATTGCCGGGATTAGTCTAGAATACGATACCGTATTGAGTCCGGTTGGTGTATTCAGCATGGTTGGTGGGAGTTTATGAGCAGTTGGTAAACCTCATTAAGACCCTAAAGTGGAGGCGGGCAGGAACTCATCGCCGGAGCTGGGTGATGGGTATTTGCGCGAAGATAATATATGCATGCATGGATGCATGATCATGGTCGCGGTGAGGTCAAGCTCTTGTCAGGTGGGTGTAAGGACTATAGCGTTAACTATGCTATAGTTGCACAAATAGGAAGTGCCGGAGCCGGGGGTATGTGCATTTTAAGTCTAATCAATTGCACACAAAAGAATTTTTTAATAATTACTATATTTTAAATTTCAAGCTAATTAATTTTTAGTTAATTGTTAAGATTTATTTGAAGTATGAATCTAATATGATTAAAAAAAAAAAATTTTTTAAGTTAAAGCTAAAATACAATAGAATATATATATATATATAAATTTATATATATAAATATATATATATAATAATAAAAATCTTAACCATAATATACATATATCACTTTATAGCATATTCAATTTATTTTTAAATTATTGCAAATTTATTTTTCTTATTAAAACATAATTTAATGGTTTTTCTATTTAGAACATAATTTTTATTTTAAAAAGGTATAAATAGATAACAGACTTACACATTTCCTGCTGATAGAATAACCTCTGAAATCAATATTACTAGTATTTATTTTACAACTATTTTTTTTATTAGTTTTTATAATAAAAATAATTTAATGATACATATACTAAAAAAAATAATATTATTATTTTTTTATTTACAACCATTTTTTTTGATAAATTTTTTATAAAAAATAATTTATGATCACAATACTAACAATAATAATTATATTATTTTTTAATAAAATTAATAATTTCATTGAAATAAATTAATATATAACTTTTTATATTTAAGTAAAAAAAAAATAATAATAATAAAATTTTGCTCAATCTACAATTTAGTAGTTTTTATGCTCAATTTTTTTAAAATACTTTTAAAAGCTGAACAACTTTAACGATCTTTTTAATGGATTAGATAATAATCTTAGCTTTTTATATCCCAATTTTCCTAAACAATTAACCAACAATATAAGCAATTTACTAATAAAAGTATTTAATGTAAACATTTATAAATAAATTCAACCGTCTTAATGGCACGCCACACCAAGAATACTACTTTATGAATGAAAAAATTATTAAATAAATTCAACCTAGTCTTAATGGGCACGCCACACCAGGAATACTACTTTATCACTATAATTTTAATGTGTTATTTTATTATCAAGAATTTAATTAATATGTTATATAGTTTAAAATATAATGTTTTTGTATATATAAAATAAATGAAGGAAGGGAAAGAAAACCTTTTTTTGAAAATAATAATATAAATAAAATTATAATTTAATTGAATAATATATATTAATTTAATAAAAAAGGGTTCTATATACATTTGTTTTATAAAATACATGGAGTTTCATGCATAATAATGATCTAAGTCAAATTTAAAGAAGTTTCTTGCTTACAAATAAAGAAGTCTCATACACAAATTGTTCAACGAATGAAAGTCTTATACACAAATTATAGTTAGCTTGATATAACTTAAAATAAATTATTCTTAATATACCATATAATGCATTTTAAAAAACTTTTAACATATTAATACTTTTTTTTTTCTTATGACTGAGATTAAACTTATAGACAATAGTTTTTTTTATAGAATTCACCAAAATGAAAAAAAGCATTTTCTACGTACTCTTACCTATGTTATTATATGACATAATGAAGTGTGCTTATTTATGTACAAAATGGTATATAAAAAACAAAATTGTAGAGAAATCCTTATTAAAAAATGTAAATAAATAATATTTTTAAAATTTTTATTTTAAAGATTTAGGAGAATTGATAACTTATAAGAAACTAATACTATATTTCTTATTATCTTAACTATGTTATAATTAATATAGTATTGGTTTTCTATAAAAATATATATATTTTTTAAAAACTTATTTGTATCCCCTATCATATTACAAAAATTAATGATATTTTTTTTCATTTGTTGAATTGAGGCTTTTGTGATCCATATCAAGTTTTATGAGAAGATTTTTTGGCGTAAATCACATAATGATACATTTGTCGACGCGTCTTGAACCAACGACTGTGGTTCATCGTTAGGACGAAAAAATTGATAACTTGATAGGCTTAAGTGAGATTCATATTTGGACTGAGACATCTATGACTCTTAACTTATAATATTCCAAAAAAACCTAAGGAAATTGGTAATTAGAAATGAAATGCGCACAACCAAATTTTCCACAATTAGGAAGGACTAACTTTACCCTCTCAAATTGAATTGGTTGTTTCTCTTCTTCCATAGATATATGAAATAGTCTTAGGCCAGCTAGCGGATCATCTAGAGATTTGTTATATGGAGATTCACGCTCATACCTAATCTCTGGAAAGCCCCCCTAGTTGGATTTTTCTAGCTTGAATTTTAAAGGGAGAGTCCCATAACTCACATGTCATCTTATGTGTCACGCCCCTACCCTCGCAGTACTCTTCCAACCACACGAAGTGTGGTGCGACGCCACCACCCATTTTCTTTTTAACAATACTCACAAGTGTGGACTATGCCTAACTTTCATACTTAGTTTATTTTTCAACTTTTTAAGTATTATCTTTGTTTAGCATAGCGGAAACATGCATAACATATTCATCATCATTATCATTTTAACATAAGTGCACAACGGATAATAAACCGGGAGGGGCAACTCCCTATAATATGAGTCTACCCAACAATAATGACAATATCATAATTTTACATAAACTTACAACCGAAGAGGAGCCCTAGGTTCCAACTCTCAAAACCTGCAAATTTACAAGTCGGATTGCACCACCGTGCAGCCTCGTCCTTTCACCGGGCAGAGGTGTCCATGGGCTACCTCCACCGTTCACATCGTTTAACTTCGTTCAGACCACTCGAAGTTCAGCTGGCTTTTGTAGTGCTTCCCAGTCGTGTCGCCCACCCGGCGCACACCCCGCATCGCACTTACATTGTGCCAACCTCCAACTTCGCCCGAACCACCGAACCGACCGTCATTTCGTCCAACTCATGGGCATTCCTGCCCAGCTCATTAACCCTCTGGGTCGACCAACTCACAGGTCGCCCGTTCTGTCACCTTGGGCTCTCCTACACGAGCTCGCCCAAACTTCCGTGCCAACGACCTGACTCGCGGTCGTATGTTCTACCACCTCGGGCGCTCCTACCCGAGCTCACCCAAACTTCCAAATGATCGTGTTGACCAACTCGCAGGTCGCCTATCCTATCACCTGGAGCACCTCCCCCCGAGCTCGCTTAGTCACCGTTCAACCCAACGTATGGTTAACCTATCGCACTTCTTGTGCGCCCGCCTTGCGATCGATCTAGGGTCTCACCCGTTTGCCTGACATGCAGAGTCGCCCGCTACCCGACCTGCGGCCTTAACCCGTCAACTCGCCCTGCGGCCTCACTGCCCGTGACTTCACTCGAAATGTCTTTGACCTTAGCTCCATCCTAGCCACTGCCTACACTTCACCCTTCACCTAATCTTCGTCAAGTCTGCAACTTGCCTCTTCTAGCTCGCACTTCTCACTTGAAGATTTTTTGTTATGCTTTATCCGCCATTCCTTCGCTAATATATATGGCGGTCTAACTTTCATTTGGGGCTCCGACTTACCACGCCGACCAACCATTTGTTTAACTAGCCCATCTCCAACACCGGCCTATGGTGTGGGCACCTATGTGTGAGACCACCCTCCCATATAAACTCGCCACCCTCGCCACACTTAGTCATTTTCACATTCTACCTTTGTGCGACTGCTCCTTGACTCGTTCGGTCAGCTCTTCACATCGTGCGGGCATGCCCTCGACTTGCCGGTTAAACGCGCCCAACTCATCTCACCTTCATGCGCCCACACCGACTCCTGCCGACTCGTCAGTTAAACGCGCTCAATTGGAGTGCCCAACTCACCAACTCATAACAATGACTTGTGGGCCTTACATCCTCCCCCACCTCAAGTCATTGTTGTCCTCGACAATTCCCCATCCCAGCAACCATCCATCACCAAGATCATCAAACCACACAGAATATGTATATGGGTAATCCAGATGTGTCCACCTCTCGACCTGCCCCATGCCATAGATGTGCCACTGCTCTACAAGGAATCATGTGCTGGTACCCCTCATTTCAATGATTAGTTGGGTGGCTAATCCAACCATGCATCGCCTCCACAAGAACTCATGCCCCTACATCATCATGATTGTCCATTGCATGCTACCTGTCAATCTGTGTCATGTCACCCCTACATGCCTGCTCAAAATGTTTGAGACTCACTACCATGAGTAACTAACAATGAGCCTCATCTCCATGATAGTCTTAGAAGATGAGGAGGGAGCAGAGCCTGAAGGCTCTCCCTCACTAATCAACTCAATCCACCTATCAGAATCCTCCACTTCTAATCTCTGCAAGTATGCCCCCCGATCCTCCTTCTGAACATTCAAACTCACATACTCATCGTCATCATCATCCTCCACTTCCTCTAGCTTCCTAGATAGATCCAAGATGCTATTTGACAATGTCCTGATAACCTGTGACTGCTCCATAAGCTTTACCTTTGCAATAGAGAACCGCTTATAGACCACTTCATCTCGCTTCCCATTCTCCATATTCATCGCTGTCAGTTTACACTCAGCCTTAGTTACTCCTAAGGTTGGAACACCGATAGGTACATCCTCTCCTCCATCGTAAATGTATAGTTTCTTCAAATGGGGAACAACCAAAGCTTCAAATTGCTTCATAAACTCCATGCCTAGTACAACCTCATAGTCATCTATCCGCACTATAGTGAAGTCAACTTTCCTTGTCCATTCACCAATTGTCACATCCACCTTCTCAGCTACACCGATCACAGAATCTAGAGGAGAATTCACTGCCTTCATTTGTGCCTGCACTGGTACAAATTTCAGTCCAATCCTTCGCGCAGTATCTTCACTCATAAAGTTGTGAGTTGCCACACTATCCAGCATAGTGAGTACAACATCACTCCCAACTTTCATCTCAACATACTCTAACTTGTTTCTTTCCGAGTCTCTTCATGAGATAGCTTCCGTAGCCATTGTAGCTCCCAAAATCTGCATAACCCCTATAAAATTTTCTTCTTTCTTTTTCGCATTGGTTTGTGCTAAGGCAACCACTTTTGGTCTTGAAGGACAATTCTTCCCCATATGTTGTTCCTCACAAATCCAACACTTCAACGGTTTCTTCGTCTTCGTCTTATCATGCGATCTCGAAGAGTCCTCTTTCGTAGACTTTTCTTTCGATTTGTCATTCTTTTTCTTCTTCCCATCAGAACCTTCGTCATAATGTTCTACCAAGCGATCCACAATAACAAATGCTTCTTCAATTGTTTTTATCTTTTGCCTCTTCACTTCATTCCGTGCCCAAGGTTTTAGCCCTATGATAAAGTTGAACACCTTGTCCCTTTTCGCCATGTCTGGAAGTTCCAAAACTGCACTTGAGAACTCTCATGGATAAGCTTGTAGACTCCTTGGTTTCTTTATGTATTTTATCTTCATCTTTGCATCCCATGTTTCGTCTTGTGGACTAAAATGTGTTTGCAAAGCCTTCTTCATTTCATCCCACGAAGTAATGTCTACCGCATTTCCATTGGCAATCTGGTCCATCCTTCTTCGCCACCACATCTTAGCATCTTTTGTCAAGAATTGAGCCGTTACCTTCAATTTGGTTTCCTCATCGGACATCCCCAAATGATCCAACTACTGTTCCATATCCCATAGAAAGTTACCAAGAGTTTTCGCACTCCTCGTCCCGTCATAAGAATCTGGCTCTTTGACTTTCACATGAGCCATACACCTCCACCTGAGTTGTGCCCAATAACCCTCTTCAAAACCACGTCTCATTTCGAGCATCCTCAATATCTTTTTGCAATTTCAATATTTCTGCCAAACCTTGATCTCTTGCTTCACAAATCTTCTTGACTTCTTTTTTCGTTTTTGTATACTTCCATTCAGTATAATCGTATCTAACCTTGAGGTCCTCAAGCTCCCCTTTCACCTTCGCATAGCCTTCCTGAACTTTCATGTTCTCGGCCTTCATCGAAGCCATATTAGAAGCCAACTCCTCCATACGATCCAATACCCTGTCAAAGAAAGATTCACCTGCATCCTTGCCAGATTCACCTGTCACAACATGATGTTCTTGTGCCATCTCTGCCATCTGCTTTCTTTGTGATTTTGTGTAGACCATAAACCAATGTCACCAAAGCCTTGTGGGAAAATTAGGTGCCTCTGATACCACTTGTCACGAAGTGCAAGTGTATCAGCTTTACTTGCAAATCCGGTTTTACTGAATCAAGCTTTGATACCACTTGTCACGTCCCTACGCTGGCGGTACTCTTCCAACCGCATGAAGGGGGGTGCGACACCACCACCCATTTTCTTTTTAACAATACTCACAAGTGTGGACTACGCTTAAATTTCAAACTTATTTTATTTTTCAAAGTTCTAAGTATTATCTTCGTTTAGCACAGCAAAAACATTCATAAAATATTCATCATCATTATCATTTTAACATAAGTGCACAACGGATAATAAATTGAGAGGGGCAACTCCCTGCAATATGAGTCTGCCCAATAATAATGACAATTAGAATTTTACATAAACTTACAACCGGATAGGAACCCTAGGTTCCAACTCTCAAAATCTGCAAATTTACAAGTTGGATTTCACCATTGTGCAACCTCATCCTTTCACCGAGCAGAGGTGCCCACGGGCTACCTCCACTGTTCATCGTCGTTCAACTTCGTTCGGACCGCTCGTCACTCAGTTGCCTCATGCAGCGCTTCTCGATCGTGTCACCCACCTGACACACACCCCGCAACTCGCCTACACTGTGCCAATCTCCAACTCCACCCGAACCACTGAACGAACCATCGTTTCGTTCAAATCATGGGCATGCCTGCCCAGCTCGTCAACCCATCGGTTTGGCCAACTCGCAAGTTGCCCATTCCATCACCTCATGTGCTCCTACATGAGCTTGCCTAAACTTCCATGCAGCCCACCCTGTGGTTAACCTATCGCACTTCCATGGGCACTCGCCCTGCGATCAACCTACAACCTGACCTGCGGTCTCACCCGTTTGCCTAACCTGCGAACTCGCCAGCTGCCCAACCTGCAGCCTTAACCCGTCAACTCGCCCTGCGGCTTCACCCGAAATGTCTTCAACCTTGGCTCCGTGCTTCGGCCTAGCCACCACCTGCACTTCACCCTTCACCCAATCGTTGTCAAGTTTGCAACTCGCCTCTTCTAGCTCGCACTTCTCACTTGAAGATTTTTTGTTATGCTTTCTCCACCATTCCTTTGCTAATATATATGGTAGTCTAACTTTCGGTTGGGGCTCCAACTTACCAAGCTGACCCACATTTGGTTAACTCGCCCATCTCCAACGTCGGCCTATGGTGTGGGCACCCATGTTAGGGACCGCCCTCCCATATAAACTCACCACCCTTGCCACACTTAGTCATTTTTCGCGTTCGACCATTGTGTGACCGCTCCTTGGCTCGTTCGGTCAGCTCGTTGCGTCATGCGAGCACGCCTTCGACTCGCCAGTTAAACGCGCCCAACTCATCCCACCTTCATGTGCCCATGCCGACTCCCGACGACTCGTCAATTAAACGTGCTTGGAGCGCCCGACTCACCAACTTTTGACGATGATTTGTGGGCCTTACACTATGGGTGCCAATGTCGCATATCTGGTTGATAGGTTTTATGGCACACTTTACAATAGGGGCTTTACAACTTTCCACGTAAGTTGTTAATGTAGAATTTCTTAATAGATTGACCTGAGATATTCATATTAAAATATTTTCTCATGGTGAGGGATTCTCATAGCCAAAAGTTGTACAAGTTCGATATTAGATTGATTTTCTAAAAAAAATTGGGTTATTAAAAAGTGTAGTAGAATTCTGCCAAGAGGCGCACTATAATTTTATATCAATAGGATGTTGTACTAGTATAATAAATGTTTTTTTTCATATGAATGGGATGTTGTGGTAGTATAAATGTTTGCTTATAAATATTTATCTGTTCGTATAATTAAAAATTAATAAAAAATTAAAAGTAATATAAAGCTTAGTTTAGAGGAGATATTGTAGTGTATGTAAATTAGCTTAGGTTTAAAATCTAATAAGATTATTTCACATAATCACAATTTAAGAGTTTTGCTAAAAAGGTCTTGCCTTGTTTTCAAATAAACCACATGCTCAAAAAACAAATAAAATCTTCTCATTAACTAAAAACTTAAATTATTACACTCTATTTTTAACCGATTTATATGTTCAAAACAAAGATTCATTTCCAACAGCCCCACATATTCAAAAAGTAGATAAAAAATCTTAGATCAAACAAAGATTTAAATTATTATGGTCCATTTCCAACTGCCCCACATGCTCAAAAAGTCTAGAGCAATATTTAGATTAATTAAAAAATTAAATTATTACTCTACGAGATTCCAACCCAAAAAATACTAAAAAACAAATTAGTCCATTAAAAATCTCCCAAACAAGATGCGCTGGATAATAAAACAATTTCAAAGTTGGTAAAAGCCAACCCAAGGGTTGCGATGTGGAAAAGATCTATGATAATCGCTAAAGTCCCATAAGGGGTGCCATTTGACTCTTGGCAGGGGTGCCATTTAACTTTGTGCACCTATCCCATTGAAGAAGCAACATGGCAAGTCCCTATTCTGAGGAGCCTTTTAGGAGTTGGGCAAGATTTGGTTGGCGATCCCCTTGCTTGAAACTAGTCTTCCAACACCCCTCTTCGGTGTGTGTGTGTATATATATAAGGATGCATATACAACTACTTAACCAGACCAGATCTGAGAGAAATGTTAGTTCCGGTGGCCGAATAGCTTTCGTCGGGTTTCATTTTCATTCATTTCTCCCTTTTTTGGCACTTGGATGATCCTGATTCATCTCCCTCCATCCATCCAAGCAGCAACAACGATCAGTTCTACTGTTGCTACCCCGAAATTCACTGACACTTTCTCAACTGCTTCCCCAATGCTACTCTCAAAAGCATCCTTTGATGCAGCTCTCTTCGAAGCCATGTTACCTGTAATTGTTAGAGATTTTATCAACAATTGTTGTACTTGGAGACAAAGAGGACTCTCATGGCATGCAAATGTTAGCTTGAAACCAAAAGAATTTCAAGAAAAAACCAAGAAATAAACTAGGCAACTACTAGGAAGGATTGCATAATCTTGGCTCACAAAGGTGACTAGCTACCAGCTAGAACTGCACATTGCGCAATCCCAACAATTAGTGGGGACGTCTTGTTGACTAGAACTGAGCAATGCACAGTTCAATCTGAGCACAGGCTAGGGGAGACTACACATTGCGCATGCCCAGTGGCCAAGGCTCAGGGATGGCTCCTGAAATTGCAAAATGTGCAGTTGGAGCTAGGCATGGGAAATTTCTATGCAATTCTAGAAGCCAAGGCCGAGGCCTTGAGTTCAATAAATGCATAGTGCATGCTTGGGAAAATGAGATCCAGACAAAGGAAGCCTAGATTTGCCTAAAAGAAGTGAGAAATCGAATAGATCTGAAGGATTGCATAATGTTGGGTGTAGATCTAAGTGAATGATAATGGATGAAAGTGAAACAATGCAAGAATCAATCAAAGTGAAGGAAAAGAAAGCATGTGGAGAGAATCACTGCAATGATGACCTTTAGTGTAGAAAATGGGTGATGCATGAGACACTTAGGAAAGGCAATGAAAAACTTAAAAAAACACTTCTACAAGCTAAAAAAAAGTTGAAATTCCAGTGGCTGTTCAAAAAAATGAGTGAAACAACATTCTCACAAGCTGAACAAACAAAAGCGACATAAAAAGCAGCAAAAGACTAACAAACAAGACTTGTTTAGAAAAGCAATGACAATTGCACTGGAGGTTCCTTGATCTCCTTAGGAATGCCAAAGCTCCAAGATCAAATGTGAAAATGAGCTATGGCTACATTGATTAAATAGATTTGGTAGATTTAGGGTTTATGATGCAAAGTCGAAAACTCAAAGAAAAAGCGACACTTGGTGGCAGTTTCCAAAAATAACTCAAGTGTCTCCCTCGAGTAGCTAAAAATAGATCCCTATTATCAAAAGATTCTTTTTTGCTTTTCTTTTCTTTATTTTATTTTTTCGGGAAAAGTTGCAATGCATTGCCTATATAGATTGCGCAGTTCTAGGAAGGACTAGGCAATGCACCGTCTCATGCACTGAGCAACTTCTAAGGGAGAAGATTTTGTGCAATTTCTAAGCTTAGTAGCTATGGGTTGCCTCTCATGCTCTGCATAGTTTCCGAGCTGAAGGCAGGCTATCAACTAGCTTTATGCAATTTTGGAGCTAAAGTCTCGCTGTCAGCTTGGACTGCGCAATTCTCGGGAGCAAGGTTGGTTGCCCTCAAGGATTGTGCAATTCACTAAGGAAAGCATGGAACCGGGTTGAAACCAAGTCAAGGGTTAGGCTTGCGGGTTACTTGGTAAAGCAAGTAAGAAAACACAAGCCATAATGCAAAGATAAAGCTCAATGAAAGCACAAGTACATTTTCCCTTTGCTAAGTTTTTTGCATAGACTTCTTCTTCCTTAACATCTATCAGTATATGTCCTTCTTCTTTAATACATTTTGCCTTGTTGTCCCTCTGTAACTCTTCTCCCAGAGTTGTCCTTGTCTCATCATCTTCATTAATATTCTCCTGCATTTTTTTTATCAATAACATTAATCAAACTCATTTGATTACCTTTCTGAGACAATATTCCTTCATTCTTCATCAGAATAAGATCTTGATTCCTCATCTCCATGACAACTTCTACAGACTCATCCATAGACTTTTCCTTCTGTATCCAGTCAAATTCCTCCTCTTCTGAAAATTTTTCTTTATCACCTTTTATTTCTAGATCTTCATCTCCTCTGAAGATATCTTCAAAAGGTCACTTTTCTCCTACAATACTTGTCAACATACACAAACTATCAGTTTTAAAAACATAAGACCCTATGGTCCTACTTGATGGTTCAACCACCACATCTCCTTGTTGTTCTAAATCCTTCATATGATTTAAAAATTCTTCGATGGTCTCCTCTTCAATCTCCTCAAGCCCTTCACTTGGTTGCTTGATATCTTTCCGCAATTGTATATGAGACCTATCTATCTCATCTTCTTCCAAAACATAATTTGTATTCTACTTGTCTTCTTTCTCTTTTATGACAATATCAACAAATTATCCTTATTTACATGTTTCACCTGCAAACATACACAAATTGTTAGATTTAAAACCATGTGATCCTTTGGCCTCACTTGAAGTTTCAATCCTCAAGTCTTCATCTTCACTTTCTCCCAGAATTTCTCCCTATTCTGATTCACAAATGGACTCTTCCATTTCTAACTCAACTTTCTTGAGTTTTTCCATCAGCCACCTTACTTACCTCTGTTGTAACCTTCTTTGTATCTTATGCCACTTCACTGGTTTCTTCCTCAAGACCCAACCTAGTCTCTGGCTTTCCTCTAGTATCCTCCTTAACGCATCGAGTTGTTCTTTTAACTCTGCAACCTCTTTGTCAATTTCGTCTTGACTCATCCTCTTGCCATTTGCCTTGGCATCCTCTTTCTTCATCTTTCTTATGCTTTGGCTTCTCTCTAAACCTCTGCTATGAGTATCAGTAGTCATCTTCTTCTCCTCTTTCTTCATGAGCTCTTCATTTATCTGCAACAAGCCTCTGGAACAATTAGTCCTCCTTGCCGCAATCTTACCTCACTAAGCTCTCCTCATTCAGTTTCTTGGTAAGTACGGGTCCTCTGTCTGGAACTCCCTCTTGAGCAACACCTTTGCTCCTTCTAGGCTTTTGCAATCTCTCAGTCTCTCTTGAGAACACTTCAATTGTCCTCTCTGTCCAATCTCTTGTTGGATTCTTCAGGTTCATTGCTACTTTTCCTTAAGAGTGTTTTCCTTACTTTGTCTTCAAGAACACATCTGGTTCTCCTCTCACAATTTCTCTTCCTGTCACCTGTGCATTAGTATAGAAACACACATTCTCAATTTAAAACAGAACATATTACCTCACCTTCAAGATCTTAGGATGATCTTGTTTCACCATTCCACCTGTACTTTGAATGGATTTCCTCTGTCTTTTGCATTTGCAAGTTCTGCTACACATCACCTTTGTGTGCCTTCTTTCTGTCAGATTAGAATCTGATCTTTCCCTTGCAAAAATACCTTAACACACATTTTGTTCTCAACTCTTTCTCATATAATTTCTTTGCTCTGTTTTAACCAATTGTTTCAACTTCAATTATGCTCTGATACCATTATGATGCAGGGTTACCCTGCCAATAGCTACAGTTTGCATAAATATGCATAAATATATCTGCCTCAGGTATTTGACTTTAAAAGGAGTCAAATCTTCAAACCATAAATGATTAAGGCCCCTTTATCATTGGTTCCTTTGTATCGGAACTCAATCACCCCGCAAAAACCTCCTATCGGGACTTTTAAACAACCCCCAAGCCTTTGCTTATGACTATTAAAGTCATTCGTTAAATCATTCCTATCGGGATTTTAAACCTCCTATCGGGACTCATTTACTCCTATAAACCTTACTATAAGATTTTAGGCCGCATATATAACCTTCCCTCTTTAAACGTGCATTACATATATGTTTTAACGTATAAACCTTTCATCAGCGCTATTTCCTTATAAAACTCATTTATAAAGGAAAATGCTCCCAAAACATACCTTTCCGCCTTTAGTATGGTTTCTGCACATTTCCCGATGATTGCCTTTATCACTGATCGCAATAGGCTCCTTTGTGCACACACACACACACACACACACATATAATCACCTCTCTGACTCTAATATGTGACTATCGGACCACTTACACCACCTTTTTACGTTAAATGGATCGCACAACACTTTCAAAGAATACAAAGGAAATTCTGCTCCGAACCCTTTATTCGGATTTCAAAAACTATATACCCACATTCGTCAACTCATCGGGTTCGCTCCTCCGTATTAACTCTTCTGCCGCTCCGATTGCCCCGACCTCAGATTCCTTCGATTGTCGATTTTATTGCTATCGGCGTATCGACCCTTAATTATTCCACTGTTGCTAGTCCTTTGGCCTCTCCGATATGCGATAAGCGATCACTTCTGGACTATTGATCTAGACTCTCGATCCAACAATTCAGGATCCATCGCATTATCACAATCGCTCTTCCTGATGGTCGGACTCTTACCACTTCAAAGCGCTGATCCGATCAATCTTCTGGAGTCGATAAGGGTATAAGCCATTCTCTTTCAAGTCCGGTTTTCAGACTCAGACTATGTTTTGCACCGATTTCCAATGTAAATTAGATTTATGCTTGAAGGACTTAATGAATGCATGAATTAAAAAAAACTCAACTGAACCACTGAGATTCCATTTGGGCCGTTGATATTCGAAATTTGACGGTGCTTGTGCATCAATTCTTCAATTCCTCCGCAATTCTGCTTAACTTAAATTTTATGCCATTTCCAATGTTTCTGAGGTTCTTCAAGGTTTCTTCAACCTTCACTATTTCCGTTGTGCTACTCTGATTTGCGCTTAACTTCGCATACTCCTTGATCACTGTCCTCTTGGATCCTTCGAATACATTCAATAATCCCTTACGATTCCTCTGAATCATTCCTCTCCTTGCGTGGTTCTTCAAAACTTTGCCTGCAACCCTGATACAAAACCTACGAGTTCATAAGTAATTCATTCATGAAGTACTCGTTTCATGTACACTGACACAGTCAAGAATAAACCTTTGTATATATATATATATATATATATATATATATATAATAATATATATATATAATCAAATGATTACATTCGAGACTTCTCTGTCTCGCACAGGTCTGTTCTTCGATATTGTGGCCTCTTCTTCCTTCTGCTCATAGGCTTACATATATGCCAGGAAGTTATGTTCAATTCATCATGATTCGACTCCTAAATCTATGGAACCGACTCTTAAATCTATTGAACCGACTCCTAGATGTACTCTATCCTCTATGTTCACTTCTAACTCATTAAATTCATAAAATCTCTCTCTTGTTTCTCGAACCATGAACTACTTTAAGAGTTGGATTTGACTTTTAACTCTTTGTTATTACTAGCCACTAATGTCCTCCTTATTTGAGAGCATTAACAAAATATTTCACACATCTAATTTGATTCCTATTTTAATAACTCAAAACCTAATATTATATTAATTTATTAAGTTGGAATCCAACTCCCTAAAAATACATGAGCCCTATGTTTACTTAATTACAATAATTTTCTCTGGGTTAAATCCTCTGCATCAATGCATCGATAGATTAGATTTTCTTGCCTTCGATTACCAGTGTCGTAGTGTACCCGGGAAAAAATTTCGCGGAGAAAATGAAATCGCTTAAATGAAGTTGGGCAGAGTGCTGTTTGAGATGCCACACCATCGCTTCTAGAAACCAAATCTATAAATGACGTACAAGGTTACCAAATTCCGCGGACGAGAACAACGATTGACGCATAGTTTTTCCACAAATGTTACCCTTTTTGCATATCATTATCAGAATAACCGCAAAGTGCCCCGCATAAGTATTTTATTCATCGGAAGAATAATCTAGATATATTTGGAAATTTAAATTATAATTCTTAAATTTTAAGATTTTGAATGTTTTAGAAGTTTTTAATAGTACTAAACTTATTTCCACTTTTAAAAACAGAATTTCAAATAATCTATTAAAAAAAAAAAAAAAACTAGATTTTAATGATTTCTAATCAGTTAAAAAAATAAACAAAACCAGAATTAACAATAATAAAACAAAATTAACCAAAAACATCTAAATAAACAAAACCAGAATTAACAATAATAAAACAAAATTAACCATAATAAAGTTTTGGAAAAAAAAACCAAATTCTAATAATTTTTAACTTTCCAAAAATATTTAACACCTAAATAAACAAAACCAGAATTAACAATGATAACCTTCCTTTGGTCGTAGGTTCGATAACCTTCGTTTGATTGTAGGTAGGATAACTATTTTTTATTATTAAATACTAACAAAATGCAAAAATCATCTCAAATCTAATTGCACCAACATAACGTCGATATTCTTGTTCGATTACTAAGAAATGACTGTAAAACCAAAATAATATTGCTATTTGATGGCAGGTTGAAGTAATTCTCATTATTGCACCTTTTTTTTTCATTACTGTGTATCCACACACTAATTAAATTTAAATGATTTAAATTCAACTATAGTTTAATTGTTAAGTGTTTTATTTTTATTTTTTTTAATTATTTTTTTGGGTTGATTAATTTAAAT
>APFE031297723.1:3855-14443 GCA_000404065.3 Pinus taeda
TTGTAATCTACGGGCCTGCCTCAATAGATCAGCCACAGTAATAACTTCAGGAGACTCGCCCCGAAGTCTACGGTCTCGGTGGTTCAGCCACAGCTAAAGATTTTTAACTACTACACACGAAATCAAAGTAAAAACTCAAGAAAAACACCTGAAGTCACTAAAGAACCAATCAATTTTGAAACACACGCCTAAAGAATCTAGGGCGTCAAACCAAACACAAACAGTAGCTTCCGGACCAAAAACACTAGTTGGTGATGAAATCCAACCTCGTGGGATTCAGTACAGAAAGAGCGGGTGGAACAGTTACCCCGGCAACCTGCTTAATGAATAGACTGGACCAAGTTCCTCCACTTTAACCGTCTCGAGTGAAGTGAACCCCCTAGAAAATCCAAGTGAAAGGTGTAAGCCGACGTCTGCTCGCAGGTACAGTGGGATCTTCCCACCACCGTCACCTTGGTAGAATCCTAAGATTATGGCCACTAAGGTTACCAACAGCAACAAATACACCTGGGGGAACAGTCTACACTCCGACAGCACGCAAGGCAGAGTAACAAGCTCAATCCCCTTACCGGCTCCTTGACAATGGTCAATCCAAGGTTTACCGATAAGTGATCCCCTGGCTCCTCAACAATAATCTGAGGTTTACCGTTTGTAATACGTGCGTGTCTGGCGTCGTTCCCAACGAGAGAGGATTGATCCCCTCACTGGTTCGGACACGAGCTCGTGCTTCTCCTTTAAGAGGAGCTTTCCCAGAGTATAAATGCAACAGCTGGATTTATCCTATCACAAGATAAGCTACTTTCTTGGTTTTGTAGTCTTGGAGAGTTAATTACTCACCTACTCCAAGACACTAGCCTGATCTATATTGGTGCTTCAGAGCCCTAGCAAAAGAAAAAATTATAAGTTGATTTTACTTTAAGCGTTGATTCTTTAAGACAAAAGGTAGTGGAGATGAAACTGATGATGTGTAGACTCGACTCAAATCCACTAAAAAGATGCACCTAGGATGATTTACACTACTTTTCTTTTTCAATGAATTCCCTAATTAAGAGAGTTGGAGAATGAAAACTTTTGATAAAAGCAACTTTCTTAATAGACAATCAAAGACACAATCTCTTTATCTTTTCCAAGCACACAACACATGACCACTCATTACTTGCACGAAAATTCCTTTCTCTTTCAAAAACTTCAAATGCTACATAAAACAAACTTCGCAAAGGAGATCTTTTTGTATTTTTCCTATCTAATAAAGCATATAAAACTAATCTAATCAAAAGCAATTTCAAGATCTATAGAAATCTACGAAAAACTCACTCAAAAGCAAATCAAAAGGAAATTTACCTAAAAGCAAATCTAAAGAGGCAAAAGCCTACTAAGATGATTCAAGGTTGTTTTACTCGGTAACAATCAAACCAAGGACCAGTTCATGCAGAATCATAAACCAATCAAAAACAAAAATCAAACTCTTTTGTCCTTTTCTTAAGAATGAAATTCACAACTTCAATCAACAAGCTACTTCGAAATTCCGCAAAGAGACAACACAAAGGTAGATTGCTCACACAGGTAGATTTTATGACAGGTCTGACTCCTAAGAAGACTGAAAAACCAGAGAGATCCAAGGTTTCACAACTTCTAAAGTCAAAGTCACTACAGGACCAATGCAAAAATCAAACCCTAAGGCTATAACTTCTATGAATTTCACTAAAACTCTTGACGCTAACGAAACAAGTTCAGGTGAAGATCTATGACAGACAACCAGTGGATATGGGCAGTAAAAACTAATGAAAGACAAAATCTAAAGCAAAAAATGGAAAAAATGGAAATTTTCTCAATTTTTGACAGGCTACGCAGGCAGCCTGTTTGCACAGGTGCATGCACGCTCTATGTACAAAGCCGAAGTGTGTACATGTACGCACTGTGCCTAAATCAGAGGGTGCGTACTACTGAAAAATTAAGAAAAACTAAAAACTTACTTAACTCTAAGCTAGCCCACCCAAATACACAGTCAAACAGCCAAAAACCAAAAAAGAAATGACTCTTTTCAGATCAAAGTGTCATACAAAGGAAAAATCAATCACATTAATGGAGTCCCCAGCGGAGTCGCCAATTTGTCATGCGGAAAGAGTTAATCTTGCGGACAAAACCAACCTCCCTAGAAGCCTAAGACTTTCTAGTGGCAAACAAGACAATTAAGAGCAATCCTTCTCTAAACATGCATTTACCATACAAGAAATCAAGTGTTTAGATCCTACCTGTAGTCCAACGCTGTTGTAGTAGTCCAGCCTCGTTGATCCGGATGAGCTCCTCCTTCACTTCGAAACCTGCATTCACTAACAATCAAACGATTACATAGCACCTGAATATCTCATAAAATAAAACATATTCAACATACAGACCAAGGAGTATATGAAACAACTCATTAATAACAAATTGTTGAGAAGAATGGACTTATTTGTATTAATAGGAAACAAAAGAAACCATTACAACCTGAGCCTTGGTGTTGTGCAAGTTCCTCCCAGGGTCCAGCAAGAGTTTTCCTTTACTTTGATAAGCTCACCCACTTCCAAATGAAACAAGAAAGGATGGGAATCTCTCCTCACAAGCTTCTATAAGGAAGTCCTAATTCCAGCAGCATCTACCCTTTGGAATGTCAGCTTTCAACCTCCCCTCCTCTGGCCCAATGCCTGTATTTATAATGTTCTAGAGGAAGTTAATCAGGTGCACCATCAATGGGATACTCCCCACTTTTGGATGGGGTAGTTCCTCTCTTGATGGGATAAGTTCCTCTTTCATAGGGATGCATGAACCATCTGGAGGTGCTCAATACACGTCAAACAATCTTCTAGAATGCTCTAGAAATGACCACAAGTAACTTTTTTAAGATGAAACTCGCGCCTTTTGACCTTTACAGGAGTACGCACCCATCCCTTGACTTACAGAGCGTACAAGTACGCAGGTACAATGAGCTTGGGATGCGTACACGCAGGCAAGGTAGAGAGAACCTGCGTACCCAGAGATAAACATTATTTTTAATGACTTTCTCTCTTTCTTGAAGTTTGACATGGAGAGCAGAGGTATAAGGCTTGACAAGGAGGATAGTATGACTGTTGATGGAGCCATACTAACTGCAGATAGTCATGGTGAAAAATTTTAGTGTAACACTACCCTAGACACCTCGATGAGCCTACCACCTCTGGACTACAACATTGTGGATGACACGAAGGAAACGCAGGTGAACATTAGTTTGTTCGAGTTAGCTAAGATCCAGAGACAGCGAGACATCCTATTGCATGCATTGGGGCAGACAACAACGAATATCTCAACCCCTACCAGCAAGGGAGAAAGCACACCTCCCGGATCACTGTCCACTGTGCTCAACACACTCTGGATGGAAGAAGCGAACTCAGGTTTCCCTCCATTCCTACTTTCATTTGAATTTTTTAACTACAATGTTCACAACTTCTTGGTTGATTCTAAAGTGGCAGCCAACATCATGTCGCTCTCCATTTCTAAGGAGATCAATTCGCAATGGAGCAAGACATTTGCGTGAATCATCCAACTTGATCGAACATCAATACCAGCCATTGGTGAACTGCGAGACATAATCACTTGACTATCTCATGACAGTAGAGTCCACCAATGCATCAACATAGTTTTTGTGGACATACCGGAAGCATATGGTCTGCTACTCAGCAAAGACTGGTCCAGCAAGCTATACAAATATTTTACTACAGACTGGTCTCACATGTGGCTTTTGTATAAGGGAAAATGCAATCAAATCTCGTGTCATTCGAGAGCTATATGAAACATAATGTCACTCCCCTTGATGGAAAGTATGAACTTTTTACCTTCGCATAACTCATGTTTGGAAATTGCCTCTTGGGGACAACATTGGAGTGTTATCCTGCATGGACAGTTCCAACCCCACCAGATGCACAGTTGGGAATACTTCCTTGCCCAACTAATGGTAATGAAACTTGTACAGTTCATTGTACCTATAGTAGCATTAGTAGCAACAACGGTAGTAGCAATAGTACAAGCATATCAAACGGTCCGTGTATAAACAAGTTGTGGGCCATGGATTTTGACGAATCAAAGACACATAACAGCTCAAGGATTGGGTATATCTCAGTCACTCGAAACAACAAAAAATGTATTATTTCAATCTGCTTGAAGTTCAAGTGCACAAACAACATCGTTGAGTACGAATAACTTGTGTTGGGCTTACAAAGGACCATCAACCTCAACTTGGTCACACTCAAAGTGATACTACCCTTTGCGAACAGTGTTAATACTTTCAAGGACATAACAACAAATGAAGGTAAGCACGAGCAGCCTCTGAAAACTATAGTTGATGGCAAGAAAGGCAATCTCGTCCCCAAGGGGTTGGTTTATCTCAACAAACTCTATGGTTTGCAAAACTTTAGTCAAGGGCCAAGAAACAACAAAACCCACAAGCCCACCACTACGAATGAACAAAGCTACCCGGGGACCAATCACAACCTAAAGATAGTCAGTCCCTGTACAAACTACATGCCGCAACAATGGTCATCTTTTGACTGCCTGATCAAACAGTGTCAGGATGTGTCCACGTGGGTAGATGAATACCTAAGTACATACGACATGCGAATAACCCAACAGGGGATTCTAGGTAAATGAGGAGTTGAATCATTGTAGAAAAAGTCAGGTAAAACACATATGACGTCTGAAATCCTTATACTGAAATAATTGACAAAGTTGTTGGATGCTTGGGTTAATTAAAAAGTTTGTCACCATACATGGGTTTCTAATTTAAGTTTTGCACATAAGAAATCCTAGGAAATTCACTTATGCATTGACTTCAGAAATTTGAACATTCCCGGAATAAAAACAACTACCCCGTGACATCATCATAGCCCATGTTGCACACAGTGTCTGAAGTCATAGCGGAACATGATAGTCTTATGCTAGTTCACGTGAAGCTTGGCCCACACATGTATCATCTGTCACCACTTGATGAGAGGATTGAAATCCTTCCTATCAATGGCCAAGATCTCAAGCATCACTCCGAGTAGGTTGGGCCATGCCACGTGCCATGTACATAGTCTGCTTTCTGCTTGTTGTTTTCATTCATCTCCACTCCCCTTAACGATGAGAATGAACCATTGGGCTTCGCAGAACTCATGTTTGGAAACTGCCTCTTGGAGACAACATTGGAGTGTTATCCTGCACAACCAGCTCCAACCCCACTAGGCGCATAGTTGGGAATCCTTCCTTGCCAAACTAATGGTAATGAAACTTGTGTAGTCCATTGTACCAATAGTAGCAGTACTAATAGCAACAGTAGTAGCAGTAGTACAAGCATGTCAAATGGTCTGTGTATAAACAAGTTGTGGGCCATGGATTTTGACAAATCAAGGACACATGACGGCTCAAGGACAGGTATATCTTAGTTGCCCAAAACAACAGAAAATGCATGATTTCAAGCTGCTTGAAGTTCAAATGCACAGACAACATCGTTGAGTATGAAGAACTCATGTTGGGCTTACAAAGGACCATCAACCTCAACGTTGTCGCACTCAAAGTGATACTACACTCCATGAACAGTGTTGATATTTTCAAGGACATAACCACTGATGAAGGTAAGCACAAGAAACCTCTGAAAATTGTAGCTAAGTGAAAGAAAAGCAACCTCATCCCCAAGGGGTTTCAACAAGCTCTATGGTTTGTAGAACTTTGTTCAAGGGCCAAGAAACAACAAAACGCACAAGCCCACCACTACAAATGAACAAATCAACCTGGGGACCAATCACAATCCGAAGATAGTTAGTCTAAGTACAAACTGCATGTCGCAGCAATGGTCAGCTTTTGATCGCCTGATCAAACAGTACTGAGATGTGTCCACGTGTCCACGTGGGTAGATGACGATCTGAGTACATACGACACATGAATAACCCAACACAGGATTCCAAGTAAAGTAGGAGCCAAACCATTGCAACAAAAGTCAGGTAAAACACATATATCATTTGAACTCCTTATACAGAAAGAATTGACTAAGTTGTTGGATGTTTGGGTTACTTACAAAGTTCATCACCATACATGGGTTTCTAATTTAAGTTTTGAATATAAGAAATCCTGGGAAATTTGCTTATGCATAGACTTCAGAAACTTGAACCGCTCCCAAAATAAAAACAACTACCCTGTGACATCATCAAAGCCCATGTTGCACACAGTGTCTGAAGCAGCAGTATCATGTTCACCTAAAGGTCCTTTGGGATACCGCCAAATTCTGGTAGCGGAACTTGATAGTCTTATGCTGGTCCACGAGAAGCTTGGCCCACACATGTACCATCTATCATCACTTGATGGGAGGATTGACAACCTTCCTATCAATGGCCAAGATCTCAAGCATCACTCACAGTAGGTCGGACCGCACCCCATGCCATGTACATAGTCTGCTTGTTGCTTGTTGTTTTCATTTTGTTTGCGTTGCTTACTACCTTTGTTTTTACTTTGCTTTTCTGCTTACTATTTTTGTTTACGTTTGTTTGGTTTGTTTGATATATTACTATTTTTATTTCCAAAAACAAGTTCTTCCAACCACTACATTATGGCTTTTGAATAGAGTATGTGGTTGAAACTTGAAGAGACTTGTGACACTGCAACAATTGGCCAGCCTTGTGTCTGTCTTCTCTATGCTTGGTTATAACCTTCAGCCGATGAAGTCTTGATGGAAAATATGAACCATCTGCAAGGGAATTTTTTGTCCAACCATGAACCTGTGTCCATATTGGGAATCCCCATGCTTATACTCAACCTTTTGCTCAATGTGTTCAAGCTCATCCAACTAGTAGAAACAGAGAAGGGGAAAATCTAAACAAGTAAACCTATGTCAGAGGTCTTACATGCTTCTCTGAAGGAACAAACTCTTCTGCTCTCAGTAAATCAAGATCCCTCTTCCACCCCAAAAATTAAGAAGTGCCTATGCACAGTCCTCTTGAAAAATACAAAGATGAAAGAAGAGAAAGGCTTCCCGCACAGAGAGGTGAAGCATGCAACTTCACCGGGGTACTGACCAGGCTCATTTGCAATGGAGCAATGTGTGAGTTCCTATGTGACTCCGTTGGGGTACTGTCCAGGCCTACTAGCATCAAAGCAACACCAAAAATGAAAACTTATACTCTGAAAATCTTCAACTTGCGAGCTAAACCACCCTTCCTGGATTCGAAACACTGAGATCAAGCTAAAATTTTGATTGTGTTTCACTGAGTTGGAAAAAGGTGAACCATGTATGTCTATGGGGTAAGTGGGGAAGCCGAAGTAACCCGCACAGTGATTCAATATTCCCCAAAAGGCCAAGGCCCTATACTATCAATGAACCAAAATAGAGAAGTTGGATTTCTACCAATGTGTCACCAAGTGTTGTATTGGCTACAACCACCCTCCAAAATTTTGGCCTGCACCCAAATTCAAAGCCTCCCTTGAGAGTTTCACTTGAAGGTTGCATACACTCGCATTCACTCTGTGAGCTTGTGTGAGCCTTCGTACCCCCCATTGCTTGTTCAACCCACCAAAGCTTTTGCATGTTGATGTCAATGTTCTTCTTCCGACATGTTCTAGTCATGCTCAAGGTCTTCGCTTTGTGTGTACATATTATGCTCACTATGAAATCATTTATCGCACTCACACACGGAATCACATTTACTGTCGCACAAGCACCGTCATGGTTGATCAACGATCAATCATGAGTGTCACGCTTATTTCTTTCACCGTCGGTTAGTCATGTTGAACATGTGTGTCTCGTTGATTTGAGTCATCTCGTCGTCAAGCCATGTGGGTGTGTGTTTGTAAGATCACATTTGCATATTTCACTCGTTCACACACTTAGTCATTTTGTTGAATTTCTAACAATAGGACTCCCCTTTGATAGTTGGACCATCACCCCACCATCGACTCGATCGACTGTCACCCAGAACAACGCAGAAGCACCAAGCAAGTCTTTTCAAGCTGCACTGCCCCCGAGAAATTCAATCAACCTTCATGTTGGCCACATGGAGAGTCGGACCTGACAACCACCCTGGGACTGAATCCCCTCAAAACATGCACAGAGGTTATTGACCTTGCTTTCTTTGCTGACTGAGGAAATTGCGTAGACAGACTGGACAGACATCCAATGCATGTCCCTGTCTCCCTCGAAAAATTGTGTAGTTTTCCCATTCGGTCCTTCTAACAGTCAACTAGCTGCTCATCCAGAAAATTATGCAGTTTTCATGAGTAGGCCCTCTACTACTCAATAGCCCACTCATCTTAGAAATTGCGCAGAGATGATCAGTCGGTTGGCCTCCTAGCATCAGTGTAATTTCTCTCGCCAGTAGCTCCCAGCAGCAAACTGATAGTTCCCTCTAGGAATTGTGCAATTTCTATCTTCAAGCTCCCGGCAGCTGACTACCTATTCCCTTGGGAATTGCACAGTTTCTACTACTAGTTCCCTCCAGGAATTGCGCAATTTTGGATGCCAAGCTCCCAGCTAGTTCCTCCAAAAAACTGCGCAATTTTTGCCTATTGATCCTCCATACAGCCCATCTTGTTCCTCCAGAAAATTGCACAAATTTTTATGTCAAGCCCTTGCTACTCGCTTGTTCCGGAAAATGTGCAGATTTTGTCTGCCTTGCCTTCCTGCAACCTGGACTGTTCCTCCCAAAATTTGCACAGTTTCACCTTCTAGCCAAGCCAGACCTCATGGACAGTCATTGTCGACTTGGATTGTCCATCTTCATCACCCAGTGACTCTTGCACAGTTTTCATCAGTAGTGCCCAGAGCCATCATCCTGCCTCGCAACCTTGTTGCCTCTCCTGGTCACCTGCATCCGAAATGATCATGTGTCATGGTAGACTAGGAGGTTTTTGTATTTGATTTCATCTTGTCATGGTGGCTATAGGTACATGTACACCAACAAACATGGCACAACGACAAATGGGATGAATGAAGGGAGCACATGCAGAGGGACAGGTTCACCAACATATGAACAAATGATGCATGCAAAGAGATGTGCTTGTGAATGGATGATCATGCAAAGATGTGTTTGCAAACGAACGGACGATCAAACTTGCAAGATGTGCTCATGGAGAAATGAACAGATGAACATGCACCTTTCTCAAACATACAAACCTATCAAGCCTTCCAACATACAAGAAAGGAGCAACATGCCAAAGAAACATCAAGCGAACCAATGACCATTGAAAACTTTGCACACTTTACCATGTGAAGTTGAAGCTATGACACACTGTTGGAGAGGTAAATCCCCTCTACGGATAGAGGCAATCCCTACTAGCCCAGAACGGGTCTAGCAACAATCAATCAATGCTACTCTGCAAGTTCCTAGTTGCAATTAACAAGTGGAATGATACACTACTTGGATTCCAACGCTATTTGTTTGATGAAGAGATGTCGCTCTCACTCCTTCACTCTGGTCGGTCACGATCCTCCACTATCCTCGTGGATGGACACCTGCACATGCAAAGAGAGAACAAACACAAGCGTGAAATCTAGTAAAACCAGCTATACATCAGTCAGAAAGGATGTAATTCACATTAATCATCATAAGACAAATGAGAATGGAACCATAACAGTAGTCATCTATCTTTTATTAATCAAAAAATGAGAAAGGTACAACCAATGTTCTGACGCTGAGTCCTTCTCAAGAGGGCCCAGCCAGCAAGTCTCATAAGCATTCACCCTTGGAGGTAGATCTCCCAAGACAAACAACTCTCTCTCTCACACAAGGCAACAAGACTTCACAACCTTCCTTAAGCTCTCTAGAAATCCACATTTAACACACCAAATGCCTATTAAGAGCAGCACTAATGCACTATGAATTCCTCTATGCCAAAGTCTATATGTCAAAAACTAGCTGCTCATGGCAATCGTGGAGGCTTATATAGGAGAAGGAGTCTCCATGAATAGTGAAAGGATGAGCTTATCTCCAAGAAAGGTGGCTCATAAGGCGAACAGACATGCCATAGAAGGGAGGGCGACCTTTACAAAGCCAACAACCAGGTCTGGAGTCATTTGGAAGGCTGGTTGTTAGAACAAACTCGCCCAAACAGGATCAGCGTGGGTGCATAACTTGACTGGCGCGCTGGCATCGCATCCTAATAACAGAAGAAGTCTGGTCAGCGCGACTTAGTGCAAGCAGAGGGTGCGTTGGCTATGAAATTCGATCAGCGTGGGAAACCCATGTGCTCCCGCGCTGGCAGCGCATCAGTTTCACTATCATCCGCCAGTCAGCGCGGTTATTTTAATAACAGTCGCGATGATCCAATAAACTTAGGCAAAGAGGGTTTTTTGGCCATTTCAGAGAGCATGAGCATGATGGATTTGATTTTATGACACAGTAGGGATATTGACAAGGAGACAGTGACAATTTACTGTGTAATAGATGCCCCCTAAAGCATGAAGCTCGAGAGAGTGGGAGGGGTGAAATGCTTTACAAAACTGTTGAACCGGAACACCACCAGGAAGAACCTGCACGTAGATACAACTGATATTTCAATTACATGTAGTCTAGGCATGGGCGCAGCCATCCAGAAGACGTACGAAGAAGGTCTG